>VXAU01002295.1:64287-85194 GCA_013399695.1 Formicarius rufipectus
CTGTGGCACCAAGACAGGACTGGGGGCTCAGGGGGCCGGGGTGCCGCGATAGGGCTGGGGGCGCAGGGCGGGTCATGGCACCGTGCAGGGGCTGCCCCCGCCCCGGATCTCTGCCCGCAGGAGCAGAGCACTATGGCGTGGGGACGGGGGCGTGGGGCGGGCCTGGGACGCGTGTGACTGTCCCCAAGGGTGACACCGACACCACCACGAGGTCCTTCCCTCCCACGAGGACCGACGGGGGCCGGTGCAGGTGCCACCGGTTGTGCTGTGAGTGTTGGGGGGTGCAGGTGGTCCGGGGGTCTCGGCCGTGGGTCCCCTGTCCTGCCGTGCCCGGCGGGGGTGGCCACGTGTCCCTTGGCTCGGGGGGACGCCTCGTCTTCACCCCCAGCCCTGGGGCGAGCGCAGGCGTCCCCGCACAGTCACAGTGATGGCACACGGAGGACGAGGGGACGGTCCCACTGCGATGCCACTGCCACGTCCAGCCGTGGGAAGGGAGGGAGAAGGGGGGTCCGGAAGGGGGGCGCGGGCCAGTCCCAGGCTCTACATGATGCTGCACTTCCCCTTGATTTTGTCTGTCCTCTTCTGCTTGCTGGAGCGCTTCCCGTCGATGGTGAGGCTCACATTCCTCCTCTTCTCCAGGTTCAGCAGCTCCTGGAAGAGCTCCTTGACGTTGTAGTTCATCTTGGCCGAGGTCTCCATGAAGGCGCATTTCCACTCCTTGGCCATGGCCTCCCCCTCCCTGCTCTCCACCTCCCGCTGCGTCTCGTCGCACTTGTTGCCCACCAGCATGATGGGGATGCTCTCCACGCTGCCCTTGATCTGCACAATCTGCTGGTAGATGGGCTTCAGCTCCTCCAGCGACTGTTTGCTGGTGACGGAGAAGACGAGGATGAAGGCATGGCCTTTGGAGATGGAGAGGCGCTGCATGGCGGGGAACTGGTGGCTGCCCGTGGTGTCGGTGATCTGCAGGGTGCAGATGCTCTTGTCGCAGCTGATCACCTGCCGGTACGTGTCCTCGATGGTGGGGATGTAGGTGTCGCGGAAGGTCCCCTTCACGAAGCGCAGCACCAGCGAGCTCTTCCCGACGCCGCCGGCGCCGAAAACCACCACCCGGTAGTCGTTGCTCTGCTCCGGCATCTTGCCCCGGAGGTGCTGCCGCTGCTGCGGGTGACAGGGAGGTGTCACACTGGGAGCGGGGAGCTTCAGGATGGACACACCCCTTGCCCCCCAAATCCAGCTGGCAGCCCCTCTGGAGGTGCAGCTCCAGCCAGGCCAGTTCCAGATGGGGGTCTGGCCCTGCTGTGCCCTTGGGACGTCCTTGCTGCCCGGCCCGGGGTGCGGTCGCCTTGGCTATTTTTACCCACCGCCCGCTGTGGCCATATGGCTGAGTGTGGCCACCGGCACCGCAGCTGCGGCCGAGGCTGCCGGGATGGTGGGTTGGGGGGGGGACCACGCTGGGTAGGGACCCCCGGAGCCCTCTCTGGGCAGCAGGAGCAGCTCTGCAGTGTGGCTGCCAGCCCAGTGACAACGTGGTGGCACCTGGAGCGCCCACCTGGGCACCTGGGTACAGAGGTGCCATTTCACACACAGGCCATGCTGCCGGTGTCCTGTCAGCCTGCACTGTGCCGTCACCCCCCACCACCCTGTCCTACTCTGTGCCACCTGTGTCATCCCTCTGCTCTGCTTTCACCCTGGGGGTGTGTCAGGGAGTAGAGGGATGTGGGCACTGGGGAGAGCGTGGCACTGTGGTGGGATGTGCATTGGTGACCTGCTGCCCTTATGCTGCCAAACCTCAGAGCCCACACTCAGGGGTGATGCCCAGACCTGGTCCCCAGTGCCCCTCCCTGAGTGATGCAGCCCCAGGGTGAGAAATGAGGGGGCACAAAGAGCTGCTGATGCCAAGCCCCAGGTTGGCCCTGCCTCAGTGTCCCCAGTGCAGCACAGGAGTAGCAGCATCAGCTCTGCCCCATAAGGAACCCTGTGGGTGTATCGGAGCATCCCAGAACCTCAGGGCTGTTCAGCCTGGCACAGGATGGGCTTTCCAAAGCCACCCAGGCATTGGGATGAATGGGTGGGAGTGGAGGGATGGGCATTGCTCCAGGCAGATGCTGGAGGGGATCAGGTCTATCCCCAGTCAGCTCCATTCCTGCCACCCCCAGACTAGTCCAGAGAAGGGGGAACAGCAAAATGCCTCAGGCAATCCCGTGCTGGCAGCTGCCCCAGGCACAGCAGCTCCTGCATCCTGGGTTCCTCTGTGGGAACCAGCCCCTTCCCACGGCTACTGCATTCCCATCCCACAACACCGGGGCATCCGGATCCCACAGAGCAGCCCCAATACTCTGGCATGTCCCCAGACACCAGAGCTGGTGGAGTTGGGGGCTGGAGAAGGAGCCCATCACTGCGGCCTCTGACACCCAAGGAGCTCATCCCACCGTGGGCTCCCCGGATCCCACCACATTGGAAGCATCACTGGCACATGGGGGCTGGGATTGAGCTGGCGTGTGGGAATGTCCAGCCTCAGACAGGGCTGGAGATGGCCCTGCCTTTCCCACCTGTCCCATCCCCTCTGAGTGTCCGTTCTACCCTGTCCCACTCATCTCACCTGAATGTCCCAACTGCCCTGTCCCATCTGTCCTGTGCCACCTGCCTGAAGCAAAGCCAAAAGCACCCCTGGCCTTGCAGCCATGGTGGGGGACACTGGGTTAAGGGGCTGGGCTGGATGGACCTTCACAGAACCTGGGGGGGCCCTTTGCGGTGACACCATGGCCTGTGCTCAGTACTGCCCCAACCCCAACCAGCCCTCCATGCCTGAGGGTCCGGAGTGAGGTTCCTCCTCAGCTCCTGGGCACATGAACACCTGCCAGCCCAGGCCTGATCCTGCCGGGGGGCTCAGCTCCCCCCATCACCCTCCCACTCGGGCCCCCACTGCTGGAGGTGACAAACAGCTGGTGGAGGGGGCTGGGGGTCGTGATGGAAGGCAGGGGCAGGGTAGGGGGGAAAGAGCAGGATGGAGAGAGAGAGGCAGGGAAGGGGCAGGAGAAGGAGCTGGATTGGAGGGGCAGAGGTAGCACAGGATGGATGAGCATCCCGCTCAGGATGGAGATGGAGGGGCAGGGGAAGCGGCTGGGTGTAGGGGCAGGATGGAGATAGAGAAGCAGGGAAAAGGGCAGGATGGGGATGGAGAGGCAGGAGAAGGGGCGGGATGTAGGAGAAGGATGGAGAGACAGGAGAAAGGGCAGGATGGATGAGCATCCCGCTCAGGATGGAGGCGGAGAGGCAGGAGCAGGGGCTGGAGGGATGGTAGGGCAGGGTCGCGGGTCCCACCGCCCCGCTCCCCGCCCTTGCCGGGGGCAGCCNCCCGCCCGCCGCGCCCGCCCCGCCCGGGGCCCCGGACCCCCCAGGCCCGGCCCCGGGAGGCTTCGGGACGGGGATGGGGACAGAGGGACGGAGATTCGCGGAGAGTGACACACGGATAGGGATGGGGACACACGGACAGGGATGCACAGACAGGGATGGAGACGCACGGACAGGGACCGGGACAGACAGGGATGCACAGACAGGGACACACGGACAGGGACACACAGACCGGGATTGGGACACACCGACAGCGATGGGGACAGACAGACAGGGATGCACAGACAGGGACACACGGACAGGGATGCACAGACAGGGACACACGGACAGGGATGCACAGACAGGGATGGAGACGCACGGACAGGGACTGGGACAGACAGGGACACATGGACAGGGATGGGGACACACGGACAAGGATTCACGGACAGGGATTGGGACAGACAGACAGGGATGCACAGAAAGGGACACACGGACAGGGACACACAGACAGGGATTGGGACACACCGACAGCGATGGGGACAGACAGACAGGGATGCACAGACAGGGACACACGGACAGGGACACACAGACAGGGACNCAGGCCCGGCCCCGGGAGGCTTCGGGACGGGGATGGGGACAGAGGGACGGAGATTCGCGGAGAGTGACACACGGATAGGGATGGGGACACACGGACAGGGATGCACAGACAGGGATGGAGACGCACGGACAGGGACCGGGACAGACAGGGATGCACAGACAGGGACACAACGACAGGGATGGGGACACATGGACAAGGATGCACGGACAGGGATTGGGACACACCGACAGGGATGGGGGTACACGGACAGGGACTGGGACAGACAGGGACACATGGACAGGGATGGGGACACACGGACAAGGATTCACGGACAGGGATTGGGACAGACAGACAGGGATGCACAGAAAGGGACACACGGACAGGGACACACAGACAGGGATTGGGACACACCGACAGCGATGGGGACAGACAGACAGGGATGCACAGACAGGGACACACGGACAGGGACACACAGACAGGGACTGGGACACACCGACAGGGATGCACACACTGGACACACGAGCAGGGATGGGGACACCTGGGCAGGGCTGCACAGACACATGGACAGGAACTGGGACAGACAGGATGCAGACACACAGACAGGGATGCAGACAGGGACACATGGACAGTGGTGCACAGACAAGGACACAGGGATGGGGACACATGGACAGGAATGGGGACAAACGGACAGGAAGATGGGCATGTAGGAGGATAGGGGCACACGAACAGGGATGGAGACACACAGGATGGAAACACATGGACATGGACACATGGACAGGGATGGGGACAGACAGACAGGAATACACGGGATGGGGACACAGAGAGAGACACACACGGATACACTGACACAGGGATGGGGACAGACAGATAGGGATGAGGACACATGGACAGGGGTGAACAAACAGGGACACAGGGATGGGGATACACAGGAACATACGGACAGTGATACATGGCAGGAGATAGGGATGGACAGACAGGGTTAGGGTTAGATTGTGTGACACAGGGATGGGATGACGAAAAGAGATGGGGACACGTGGGGATGGGGACAGATGGATGCAGAGACACACAGACAGGAATACGTGGGGATGAGGACACATGGACAGGAAACACACATGGACATGGGCACAGATGGGGACATGGACTCACCGACGAGGAACAGCCCAGGCACACATGGACAGGAGGGGACAGGGGACACAAGGATAGGACAAATGGATGCCAACCCCCCAGCCTGGCAGGATGCAGGTGGCAGAGGGTGCCATGAGCCCCTGTGGCATCTGAGTGTCTTGGACAGAAGGCTGGGCTTTGAGCACACAGAGCCCATGGTGCCCCCCCAGCACAGGACAAGGAGCCCACACACACACAGGGCCTTTGTCACCAACTGGTGTCATCTCCTCATGGCAGAGCTCCAAAAGCCCAGAGGGACTCTTGTGGGACCCCCAAGTGCTGTCTGAGCCCCCCCAGTGCCTGAGTGGGACCAGAATGGCCCATGGGTGACTGTCCCCAGCTCTCTGCCCTGCTAGTGTGACAGGGGGCTGGAGGTGACTGGTGGCCCTGGGGGTCTGAAGGTCCCTGTCACAGTCAGGGTCTGCCAGGGGGCTCCTGCTTCCCTCCCTTCCTTAGCAGCAGCAATTAAAATCTGCAGCTGCTATTAATAGCAGGCAGCAGGCACTGGGCCACGGCAGCACCCACGCACTGGCATCACAGTCCAGCGGGAGCAGCGGGGCTCACAGGCCCCTAGTCCTCCCCGTGAGGTGACAGGGCCCGGAGTGTTGGCAGCCCCAGCCCACCCCAGTCCCCCCAAAGCGTGGATACTCCTCGTTAGAGGGAATGAATGAGTTTCCCTGATCGTTCTCCTGCAGCTCCTCCTCGATCCATTGAGTCCCAGCTCCCCGCCAGGCCTGACGCAACGGGGCGGCTGCTCATGCAGGGCTGAATCACTCCAGGGGTGCTGGGGGGGTCTTGTCCCCTTCTCTAAGCTCAGCAGGGCTCTGGGGGGTCTCTGGACACGGGGGTTTGGCTGCTGAGGAGAGGGGTGCTCAGCATGTGCAGCTGCCGCGTGAGCCGACATAGAGCAGCCACGGGGACATCAAATAAACCAAGTGACAGCAAGGGGAGAGGGGCAGGGAATTTATTGTGAGCCTCCTCGGGCTCTGACACCCACTCTGGAACACGGGATGATACTGTGGATAAACCCCACCCCAGGGCAGCAGGAGGAGGGTGGGGGAGCTCAGCACCTCCAGGCACTTCACAGCCCCCCTTACCCTGGGGCAGCCCCAATTCCAAACTCCAGCGGGAGGGTGTGAAATAGAGGATACAGCCCAAAAAGAGACACTCGGCCCAGTGTCATCACTCCCTCCTTGTCCCCCAGGCACAGAGAAGCCCCGTCAGGGTGCGATGTCACTCCCCAGGAGAGGTGAAACAGCCCTGAGGCTTTAACACGCCAAGGCAAATCACGTTCTCCTCATCCTGCTCGTTTGTGTCATCCCAGGACCAAAATAACCTCCCTCCACCCTCCCCACCCCTACTCCACTCCAGGTTTTCAAAGGAAGATTAATTGACTCGGGGATGTTGCAGCAATTAAACTAACGAGCCCCAGGATCTGTCAGATGATGCTCAGCTGCCTCCATATGCTGCAGCTGGGCCACCGCGGGGGCTGCGAGCCTCCTTCCCGCTGCCGGCACTGCGCCATCCTTTATAATTCCATCAGCGCTTCCAGGAGCCCGGCGGAAGCTGCTGCAGGAGTGAAGGCTCCGGGTAATTAAAATGCAGCCCCTGCCTGAGCGTGGCTGTGTCACGCAGCTGGGAGGGAGCATATTCCCAGCTCCAGCCTCTGATCCCAGCTCCTCACCCAGGAGAGCAAATCCAAGGGGATGAGCAGCACACGGAGAGTCCCTGGGGCTCTGCTCTGCAGCCACTGAGATCAGCTTATGTCTCTCAGCAGCCCTTCCACCCCTCCAAGGGAAGAGATTCCACTCCTCTGGAAAAGCCTGGGAGCAGCCCCTGCTCCAACTGCACAATCCCTCTCACTGCAAAGCATCAAAAATACAAGGTTTTCTTTCCCCCTAAAATATTAATGCTGGAAATTGTTACTGCCCATTCCTTGCAAGCTCCTGGACCCCGGATTCTGGGAGTGCCATGGACTGGACAGGGGTAATGGAAGGATTTCCTCCATTCCTGGAATGACTGGCCATATTGGATGGGGCTTGGAACACCCTGGGCTAGTTGGAAGGTGTCCCTGCCCATGGCATGGGGTGGGACTGAAGGAGCTTCAAGTTCCCTTCCAACCCAAACCATTCCAGGATTTCAACCCAAACCATCCTGAGATTCATCCTGACTTTCAAACACTATGTTAACACACTGCTGGAGGTTTTCCTTAGGGAATGCTCAGCATATGGATGAGATGAAGAGAAGGAAAGAGGTGAGAGGGGCCTGGCCTCATTTCTTCCATTAAGCCCTGGGAAAGCCGTGCTCCCCAAGCCCCAGGTGGTTGCATTGGAAACTGTGCCAGAGGGAGCAGCACCCTGGGAATGCCGGAGCCCCACAGGGATGTTATTTTTGGCAGTTCTTACAACCAGGTTTTGCTCCAAACTAAGCCAGTGAAAGCAGCTTAGTGCAGCCCAGCAATCCCTGCTCCCACCTGCTCTGACTCCATTCCTGTCTCTCACCTCCTTGGAGCCTGTGGACCAGGCTCCCTGCTCGTTCCAGAGCGTGGGCGAGGAGAAGGAGGGACAGGGGGACTGTGGACATTGCATGAAGCCACAAACACTCAAGGAGCTCTTGGAAGCAGCCTTTAACCAGATCCTTAACGTTTGTGCCAACCATCCACCGCAGCACCACGGCAGGGATGATCCCTTAGGATATTCCTCCCTCTGAGAACATGGGGAAGAAATTCTCCTCCTCCAGGTTATCATGGAAACATCTCCTGTGCCAGGGTCATTCCACTGCCCTTAGAGCTTTGGCGTCCCTGCAGTGGGAGGGGTGGCTCATCCCGGCGCTGCTAGAAGGGGAGAGGTGCTTCCTGAGGCTCCTGGCTCACCACGGGATGAGCACCAGTCCGGCCAGCACGGCATAGCCCAGCACTAGGCACAGCACCTTCAGCAGCCGCTGGCTCTTGTCCTCCAGCTCCTTGGCCAAGATCTCAAAGAAGGTGATGAAAAGGAAGATGCCGCTGGCCATGCCCTGCAGGAGCAGGGATGCAAAGTTGCTGGCGGTGCTCTGGGTGCTCTCAATGCCCATCCCGATGCTGATTCCCAGCGGGATCATGAGGGACACGGCCAGGGCCAGCTTGGCCGCTTCCCTCAGCGGCAGCACAGCCTTGGCCATGCTGATGCCCAGGGCCACAGCCACGAGTGTCTCGTGGATGGCCACTCCCAGGAACAAGCTGATGACTTTGCTGCCATCCTCCTGCAGCCCCAGAGCCAGGCCCTCGAAGATGGAATGCGTGCACAGGGCAAACACCAACCACAGGAGGCGCAGGGGGCCGGAGCGGGACAGCTCGGGAATGTTCAGGTGGTGGGAGTGGGCGCCATACGGGGCAGGGCCCCGGGGCGAGGCGATGAAGGGGCTCTCGTACTCCGAGTCACTGCCGGCATCTGAGCCTGCATTGAAGGTCTCCAGGTCGATGAAGGAGGGCTTTTCCTTCTGGAAGGTCAGGATGAGCTGCTCCACAAGGACTGTCATGAAGAAACCCACCATCATGATGGTCTCGGCCACCGGGTAGTCCGTGGTCATGTTTCTCTGCTTGAGAACTTCATCCAGCTGGAAGGAGGAAAAAGACCCACAGTGAATCCATCACTCTGGTTCCTCTGAAGGGAAATATTCCCACGGTGCTCACACGGACACTGAACTGATGCTTTAATACCCTTGGACACCGGCCTTGTTGTGAGATGGGGAATCTTTGGCTTCCCCATGTGTGGCTGTCCAAGTGTCCCAAACACATGGAGTTCCAATCCTCACACCCCACATCCTACCAAAAATCTCCAGTGACTCCATGGAGACAGCCAGCAGCAGGGAGAGAGATGGGCACAGCTCACTCTCATCATATGAAACCCCAGGCACAGCACTGATGTTTGTCTGGGCACAGACCCCCTCACCTCCATTCCCACAGGGAACAGCATCTGGGAGGGCTGCAATCCTGCAGGCTCAGGAGCCCCTAACACAGGGATGGCCAGCACTCACCTTGCCCCTCACGGCGGGCAGCAGGGCATTGAAGCAGGTGGCCAGGAAGACACCTCCTCCAAAGGAATTCCAGAGGGCCAGGACCTTCCTGGAGCGCAGGGCCTTCTCATGATCAGCCCCGATGACCTTGACAGGGAGCAGAGCCCCAGCCAGCACCAGGACACAGATGCCCAGGAGGCACAGCACCTTGGCCACCACAATCCTCATGCTGAAAGGAGACTCAGAGCGGGGACATCAGCATGGACAGACCCCCAGGGAAAGGTGCTCCCGGGATGAGCACCTGTGGGCGGAAGTAAAACAAGGAGTTTTCCTTCATGAGCCGCAGGAACTGGCAGGGAGAAGTCAAATTGCATTCAAAAGTAGCTTTGGAGCCCTGGAGGAGTTGGTGGGGCTGCCCCAAAACAGCCAAGTTGTTAAGGGTTTTATCTGAAACACCCACACAGGGACAGAACACCCAGTCCTGCTGTGGGATCCAGCTGAGCTCAACCAAGGGATCAGCTCCAGGGTTTCAACCATGAAGGAAGAAATTTACCCCTCCAGAACATGCCTGGCTCCCTCCCCGACACCCCTTAACTTCAGATCTTTTCCTTCCTTTCCCATTTTTAAGCCCAAGCAGCCCCTGCCAATCCCTCCAGGCCCTGAGTGCAGGTGGAGCAGCTGCATCCAGTGTCCCAGAGTGGGGCTGGAAGCAGCTCAGTGGGAAGTGAATTCCCAGGGATACCTTCTGCTTCTCCTGGCCTGCTCCTCCAGCAGCAGCATCGACATCCAGGCTGTGCCACCAGCCTGGAACAAAGGATTAACTCAGGTTCTGCTCGGATTAGTGACTCATAACGAGGCATCCAAGTGACCAAAGATATTACATAAAGCAGGCAGGGCTCTGTGGGAGAAAAAACAAAGGGTTTCCTGATCCCTGAGCCCCTACATCCCAATTTCCTGCTGCAAACGGGATGCCTTCCCCACTGCCACACTTGTCCCTGAAATCCCTTGAGACCATCCCAATCACCCTGGAAAAGAAAGGAATGGGGAGGGGGTTCCTTTGAGCCCCCAGCACAGGGGGCTTGAGCACCCTAAAGGGGAGCAGAAAGGATGGGGAGGCTACAAGGGGAGCTGGGAGAGAGGTGGGAGGCTCAAGGGGACCCTGCCTGAGCCCCTCGCTGTGGGGTGGATCCCACCCTGAGACCCTCATGGGGAGGGGGACCCTGCCCGAGCCCGTCGCCGTGGGCTGGGGTCCACCCTGGGCCCCACAAGGTGGGAAGAGGGGGCCCAGCCCCTCACGGTGGGCAGGGGGCCCAGGCCTCTCACAAAGGGTTGGGGACCACCCAAAGCCCCCTCAAGTCCAGGAGGGGACCCAGCCCCTCACACAGGGTCGGGGCCCACCCCTCACCCGGGACTGGGGCCCAGCCCCACCCACTCACACTCGCAGGAGGGCCCAGTCTGAGCCCCTAAACCGGGGTGAGACCCCACCCTAAACCCCCTCAAGGCAAGGAAGGAGCCCGGGCCCAACCTCTCACACAGGGCCAGCATCCACCCTGCGCCCCTCACNGGTAACCACCGGCCCTCCCCCGCCACTCACGGCCAGCCCCGCTCACCGCCCGGCCCCGCGCGCGCCCGCCCACGACGCCTTCCCATTGGCCGCGGCGGGAAAGCCTGCCGCTGATTGGCCGCGCGAGCTGCCCATCAAACCGCCGGGGCGCCGCGGCCGTTGAGGTCCGCGGGAAACGCGCCCCCGCCGCCGAGGGTTCCGGGGAGCTGTCCGGTGCTGAGCGGGATCAGCGGGAACGGGAATAATCCCACCGGGAATGGGAATAATCTCACCAGGACAGCGCCTTCCCCACAGCCCGGCCCCGCTCCTGCGGCTTCTCCAGGACTGTGGTCAAACTGCAGCTGCGGGAGGCCCCCTGGAGCGCTTAAAGGGTCACTAAAAGTCCCATAAAATTCCACTTTTTTCGCTGTCGGCTCCCAGAGGAGTCAGGGAATGTGGGAGCGTGGAAGGGAAGTTAAAGAGCAGGCAGCAAGGACCTGGGAGAACAAAAAAAGGCTGGGACGACAAAAAAAAAAAAAGACTGGGAAGACCAAAACAAAAAACCTGGGAAGACCAAAACAAAAAGGGAAAAACAAAAAAAAAAAAAGAATATGAAGAAAAAGCTGGGAAGAACAAAAAAATTAGGGAGAAGGGGATGAAATGGGCCCCCTGCGCTGCCCAGACACGAGGAGGGATCCCAACCAAAAGTGTCCAAACATTTTATTCCTCACAAGTGACAGGATCCACAGTTACCTCCTGGAGCATTTACACATCAGTTTTCCATGGAATTCTCCTCCCAGCCTCCCTATTCACTCCCAAAATCTGCTTTAAAACCAGGTCCAGTTGGCTACAAAAGCCTCTGTTCTCACCACGGGCGAGCTGGGCAGAGCTTTGGGCTCCAGCAGCCACTGATTCCTTGATCCAAAGGTTTTTATTCCCTCTGCTCCTCCCCCAGCTCCATGAGCACAGTCAGCCAGGTTGGTTCTTACATGCAGAAAAGATTTTAAAAACCCATCTCCAAAAAAAAAAAAAAAAAAAAGATTCCTTAAAGACTAAAAACTCCCCCTCTGCCTCCCCCCGGATCGCTCCCGCCCAGCCAGAGTCACTGCAGCTTTGCCAGGATTTTTCCAGGAGAAGGAACCCCAAAAGTCCACGAGGAGCACGTGGGGATGTTGTGCCTGTCCAGTCCCGACCCCTCCCACGTTTTCCTGGGAGAGGGGAGCACCAAACTCCCGGGATAACGCCCTCTGGCAAAGCTGCCCCAGCGCCAGGCGGGGAATGCAGTCCCAAAATCCCCGTTCCCGGAGGCCACGAGATCCCAGGATCTCCAGAGAGCTCAAACATCATCTCATGAGGGTGGCAGGATTGGGTCAGGAAGGGACTTCAACACTTCTTGGAAGTGGCCCATGGGCAGGAAAATCAAGGAGTCCTGGAGCGCCGGTGCTTGGAAAAGGGGTTTAAAAAACTCCCCAGGGGAGCAAATCCCATGGAACTGTATCCATGGGGTGCCCCCAGCCTGGAGAGAAAGCCTCGATGCTGGTCTGTGTTCAGCCTGCTGGGTCTTCCAGGGGGAACAAGGACTGATGGGAAGGGTGAGAGGGAGGAGCAGGGGACAAAGTGAGTCTGTCTTGAACATGCAGAAAGGGGTTTGGTTTTGTTTTTCTTTTTTCCCATGATATTTTTTCCCCCCTCTTGGACACTTCCAACTGAAGAAATGGCAACACGCACGTGGCTTCCAGTTTTTAAAGCAAACACCAAAAGTTCCCCCCGGGCTGGGCTGTGGAAAGAGGGAGAAGAGAGGGGGAAACTCAGCCTGGGAGGAAATGAAGTTGAGCTATTTTAATGAAGTTTAGTAAAAAACCTCTCCTTCAGTAAAAAAAAAAAACCAAACCAAAAACAAACAACCAAACAAATGACAAAACACCTTCCTTTTGTAAAAAAAAGACACTCTCCTTCGGTATAAAAAAAAACCCCATTCCTTTAATAAAAATAAAACCTCCTTTAGCAAGGAGAAAACCCTTTAGAAAAAAAGCCTCCTTCAGTAAAAAAAGGCTTTAGTAAAAAACATCCTCCTTTATCAAAATCCTCCTTCAGTTAAAAAAACTCCTTTAATGAAAAATAAAGACCCTCCTTTAGTAAAAAGAAATAGTTTTAAAAATGCCTTCAGTAAAAGAGAAATTTCTTTAGTAAAAAATCCCTCTTTTATAAAAAACTTGCTCAGTAAAAAACTAAAAAAACTGCTTTAGCAAGAAGAAAAAACGACCTTCAGAAAAAACACCTCCTTTAGTAAAAACGAAGTTTTAAAAACCTTCTTTCAGTAAACAAAAAGTGTAGGAAATAAAACCTCTCCTTGAATAAAAATATCCTCCTTTAGCAAAAAACTCTTTCAGTAAAAAATTCCTTTAGTAAAAAAACCTCCTTTAGTTAAAAAACCCCAACTTTAGAAAACAAAATTCTTTAGTAAAAACCACACTCCTTTCATAAAAAACCCACTCATTTAGTAAAAAACCTTTAATAATTTCCTTTTTTTAAAATATATTTTCACTGAAGTTGAACCACTTGGCATTTCAACCATGAGGACCAAACTGGCCTCTGAGTCCCCAGGGTGAGAAGGTGTCATTGACCCCTCGGAGCTCAGCCCTGCGCAGCCCCCAAGAGGCCCCAAATGGCTCAGCTGAAGCACAAACCCCATCTGAACGGGAGCAGATTAAATGCCCACCCCGCTGGTCCAGCATTCCTGGCTGGAATCTCACCTGGAGAGCTCATTCCTGCTGGTCCTCATTGCTGGCACTTGGAGTTCGACTCCTGATCTGGCTCCGGAGCTGCTCTATTAGTTCAGGGTTCTGCTGCTGCATCTGCTGGGCAAACTGCTGACCCCTGAGGGACAGAGGGGACAGGGGGGACACAGGTGGAACCAGAGCTCTCACCCTCCAGCACAGCCTGGGGCTGGAAATGCTCCACAGCCCAACAATTCCACCCAACAGTTGCCGTCACCAAAACACCCAGGGATGTTGGGGAACCCAACATGAAACCTCCTCCAGCTGCTAAATCAAAGGGTTTCTTTCTGCTCAATCCCCAAAAGTTCACTCAATCAACAGTTCCCATCACCCAGATTTTCATCCGATATTTAAATATTTCCCAATTGTTAAATTTAAGAGGGTTTCTTCTGCTCAAAACCTCAAAACTTCACTCAACCACAACTTCACCCAATATTTAAACCTCACCCAACTGATAAATTAAGGTTCTGGTTCTGCTTACAACCTCAAAATTCTACTCAACCAACAGTTCCCATCACCAAAACAACCAGAACTTCACCCAGTATTTAAACCTTACCCAACTGCTAAATCAAAGGGACTTTTTTGTGCTCAGAACCCTAAAACTCTATTCAATCAACAGTTTCCATCACCTTGAACACCCAAAACTTCACCCAACATTTTAACCTCCCCCCTCAGATGTTCAGTCAAGGTTCTGGCCCCCCCAAATCCCTGTCCCAAGGCCCTGGAGCTCCAGCCCCCACTCACGCCTGGATGAGGCTGGCGAGGTCGTTGGTGGAGGGGCTGGTGCCTGTGGCTCCCATGGTGTTGTGGCCTCCTGAAATCATCCCAGACATGCTGTGGGGAGAAGAGTCAGAGCAGGAGAAGACCCCAAGATTAATTGTTTTACACTGGGACAGGAGCATCATGGAATGGGAACACCTTCCCATCCCATGGATTAGGGATTATCTGCAAGGGAATCTTCTGCAGCAACTTTTAATTCATTAACTGCAGAGGACTAATGAAGATTAAGCTGCACAGTAAGTAAAAATACTCCTAAATAGTGTCAGTCACTGTGTTCCCAGATTTCCCCTTCTGTGTGCAAGCCCTGTGTGATGTTTCTGGAATTAAAACACTGCTCTTCCTCACACCAGCTCTTTTCTTGCTCTGCAGCAAAGTCTCACTGACAGGGCAGCCTGAACAGCCTCTGGAGTCCTCAGGCTGCATCCAGAGGGGAATTCCAGCTGGAAAAGCAGTGCAAGGTGAGGCAGAAGCAGATGGAAGTGGGGGCTGACACCCAGCCAGGGAGCCAGGCTGTGTCATACAAAAATCACAGGATGAGCTCCACAGGGTCTCAGCCCCCTGTGCTCCAAAGGGAGGGTCAGGAATGAGCTGTGCCTCCTTAATTTTAACCCTTTATCCACTATCTAAGCATCTCACAAATATTGAGACTTGATCCTCATAATCCTGCAGTGCCAGGAATGGGAATATTCCCATTCCAACAGAGATGGAGTTGTGAAATCTTTTCCCCAGGCCACATAAAACTACAGCAGAGCCAAAGATCCCCAGCTCCCCAATCCCAATTTCAGGGCCACAACCCATCCTGCCTCCCCTGTGCAAATATTTCACAAAAATCACTCTTCATCACAGTCCAGAGCACCCAAAACACACCAGCTCAGGGGACTGGGTTGGTTTGAAGGCTCCCTGCCCCAAAGTTCCCTCCTGTTCCCTCCAGCCCAGACCTGCAGCAAATGCCAACCACACACAGAGCTTCAAATGAGCAATTCCAAGAGGAAATACAAGCAGGATCCAACTTACAGCTGTTGCACTTGGGGGTTGTTCATTAGATTCGATGCCTGTTTGAAGAGAGGAGAAAAAACAACACCCAGTTTAGTCAATGACTGGGTCCCTGTGCAGATGTTGTACCACTCAAGCATAAAGTGAAGGCAGAAAGGCTTTGAAACAGAGCAAAAGGACAAAAAAAGCAAAATGAGCAGAGCACACCACCAGAACAGGCTGCAGAACAGGCCCTTTCACACCTGTGAATAAATCATTGGCTTTTCATCTGAGCTTCCCCAGAGCAACACTGAAATGAGGCAGTGACAACAACATCTGAAGAGACAACAGAGCTCCCCATGCCACATCCCAAGGGATTTCATCCTCAACAGCCCAGCTGGGAGCTGTGCCTGCACTTACCATGCTCATGAAGCCAGGGTTGTTCAGCAAACCAGCCAAATCGAATCCTCCTGGGCCTCCAGTCTGGAACAGAGAAAGCACAGGCTGATGGTGACACCTCTCACTTTAATTCTTCATTCCCAGAATTAGCAGAGTCACAGGATAACATCACGGAATCCCAGAATGGTTGGAATTGAAGAGATCTGAGGGATCATCCAGTCCCACCCCTGCCATGGGAAGGGACACTTTCCACTATCCCAGGTGGCTCCAACCTGGCCTTGGACAGTTCTAGGGATGGGGCAGCCACAGCTGCTTTGGGCAACCTCTGCCAGGGGCTGTCCACCCTCACAGGGAAGAATTATTCCCAATATCCCATCTAACCCTGCCCCCTCTGTCCATGGGAAGCCATTTCCCCCTGTCCTCTCCTAAGAAGTCACTTCCCATTTCTTTTGTAGGTTCCCTTCAGTACTGGAAGGATCCAGAATCCAGCCCTTTAAACCCTGACACAGCGAATAGACTCTGTCCAAACCTCCCTGAAAAGCCCCAGATCACATTCAGACTCAGGGACTGGGCTCACAGAGCCTCTTCCATGACTCCCTGCTCACCTCTCACCACCTCTGTGACCCAGCTCCCAAATTAAACACCTCCCTCCCTCACCCCTGCACTGAAAATCCCCTCCAAAATGATCAACTAGCACATTCCTGCCTGGAGTTGGTCAGCAGTATAGCCAGCAGCTCCCTGGCTGGGAAACTTCCAGATTTTTTTTCCAAGAAAACCACCTTTGTAAGATAAAAAAGCCCCCTAAAACCACCGTTGGTACTGCCAACAGGTCAGTGGGAAAATAAAGCTGGATTCAGCAGTGATTTAATTAAAAAAGATGCTTAAGGCAAAGTTGTTTTAGAACCCTCATCAGTACTCATTTTCCAGCTGTTTCAAACAAGCCCAAGGTGACTGTGAGGAGAAGTTTCCCTCTCTGGGTTTCAGTGGAATGTTCCCAGCGGGATCACTGACTCTGAACCCCAAATTTGCAATTTTAACACCCCTCAGCTCACCAGGGTCCTGCCAACAGCACCCGTGGCTCTCACACTGAAGAAACCTTCTTTTAAACCCGAATTAATTAATTCCACAACTTACCGGACTGGGAGTCTCCTTCATTTTCTGTTCAGCTATTTTAAGGTTTGATTTATATGTGTCATTGTCTGGATCCAGCTCCAGAGCCTTTTTGTAGTAAACAACAGCTTCTGTGTGTTTATTTAGGCTGGAGAGGGCCAGGCTGGGAAAGGGAAAAACCCAAAGTCACAGAGTCTGATAAGCCCTGCCAGCCTCCCTCCACCCCCAGAGCTGGAACACCAGGAATTTTTTCCACGGCATTGCAGGGCAGAGCACCCTGATTGCACCCCTGCCAGCAGGTGCTGAGGGATTAGAATTGCAGCACCAATCCTGTTACTCACCCCATTCTGCCATAGGCTTTGCTGTAGTTGGGATCGATGCCTATGGCTCGTTCACAGTCTCTCACTGCTCCTGCATAATTCCCAAGTTTACTGTAGGCAGCAGCTCTGGAGGGGAGGGAGAGAGAGGGGCAGGAAACACTGAACAGCTGGAATATGCTGAGCAAAATTCCCCTGTTCCCCCTCAAGGCAAAGTCAAGTGTGAGTTTGACCTAAACCAGCCACATCCAGGAGAGCAATCCCTACCCTCAACTCCACACTCTGCCCTGGAATTATTTTATGCAAACAAATCCAGGCTCTTATTCCTCCTGATGACATTCCCAGAGGAGCCTGGGCTCCAGAGAGGTACACAAGGATCACGTGCCAGCTCTGTTTCCCTGATCCCTCAATTTCCCAGTCATAACATCTATTTCCATCCATTTTCCCGCATCACACACAGAGGGAAAACTGGTTTTAAAGCCACAACCTCACACCTGTGCCCCAAACCCTGTAGCACTGACTCTCACACAGGGCTCAGCTAAAAGCATCACTTTCCAACCCAAAATCATCTCCCCATCTCCTTAGTGTGTGTTAGTCCTGGAGCCAGGTGCACCTGTGTGCCCACAATAGGCAGGTAATCATATAAAATCCTGACTCAATGTCTGTTCTATCCAACAATTGCTTTCCCACCAACTTCCAAACACTTCTTAGAAACTGAAAAATAAGAAATTCCATTTCCACACCCAGTTCTGCACACACCAGCTTGTGTAATTCTCAATAATGAGCCTTCAAATTGCCTCATTTCACTCCTTTATGCCTAACATAGCCTCTCCATCCCACTCAGAGATAACTGCATGGAAGCAGACACTGTCTCCTGGCATCCCTTATCTCCTCAAATGCCTAATAAAGGTCATTTCCACACCCACATCCCATCTAGAGATGCCAGGAGACACAGGAAAGCATGTTACCATGAGCTCAAAGCACACAGCGAGCCAAGAACAGAACAAGAAATTCCCAGGAGCATAAAAGAAAAGGGGATTTTGACCACTGAGGAGTTCTGGATTTAAGTGGTGAGGCCCTGGGGAAGATGCTCCAGTACCTGTTGCAGAAATACACAGCATTGGCTGGATTTAATTCGATGGCTTTTCCATAAAAAGACACAGCAGCCTCAAAGTTTTCTGCCTTCATTTGCTCATTTCCTAGAAACATGGGGGAAAGGCTTGTTAGCAAGGGAAAAAGCAGGGACAAGCCAAGGCAAGAGGTCATGGATCCATGTCCCACACTCCAGGGTTTTCCAGAGATGGAAAGTAAAAAGGACAACCCAGCATTTCCAGGCTCCGTGGCAGCAAAACTGTGCCAGCCTCCCCACACTGCTGGAGCACAGGGAGACAGGAGGGCTGATCCCATTTGCTTTGTTTCCCCATTCCAAGCATTCCCCAGGGGCCAGGAAATTGAGATTCCCTTCCAGTCACCACAAAAACCTCATCACCCACCAGCTCCAGGTTGTGTTACCTTCAGTCTTGAGTCTTTCAGCCTCAGCTACATCGTCTTCAGAGGGGGTGACTGGCTCTGAATTTGTCCTGGTGTGTTCCAGCTCCTTCCAGGGAAAGGGAGAAGCTGAGATAAGGATTCCCACGGAGCTGCCCCACATCTCCCCCTTCCCAAGCATCCCAAACATTTCCCTCCCACACAGCAGCAGACACCCTGGAATTCCAGCAAGATTCAGTGCCTGGAAGGAAACTCAGAGCACATTTCAAGGCGCTCACTCACCTTCCCTACAACAGCCTCGAATATTTCGGGGAGAGTCTGGGACACAGCCAGGCCTTGGTCTTCCATGGACACCCCAAATGCTGTCTCCAGGCACTGGATGGCCACTGGACAAGGAAAGGCAGGGAATTATCATTCCCCACTCTAAATAACCATCCCTATCCCTCAGCAATGGCATTTCCCTAAAACAACAGGAAGAAATCCTCCCCCCCAAGCCACACATTTCCCATATATCCATAAAATTTTGCCCAAAGCTCAGTTCTGGGTATCAGGCTGCTGTATTGAGTCAATCCCAACTCTCATCCACTCAGTGACTCCTTGGGGGGAAAACAGAATCAGGCTGGGGCTGCACCAGCATTCCCACAGCTGGGAATGTGCATTCCCACAGCTGGGGGTGGGCAAGGTGGGATCCACATATTCCACTTGCTCTGGGAAGTGTTGTGGCCACACAGAGGTACCAACCCACCTCCTCCCTCGTCAGGAGCCTGGTTGGGAAGCTGTTCCCAGTGAAAACAGAGCTCAGCTTTACAGCCCCAAAGCACCAGTAATTCCCTTCTCCTGGCATTCAACTCCCAGGAACGTGCCCCCACCCCACAGAGGTGCCTGTGCTCTTCTCACTGGGACAAATGCACAAGCCAAAGACTAAACCTTAAGCTCCTTAAGGAGACTTTTTAAGATCCATGTGCTCTCTTTCCCTCTGAAAGAGCTTGGGTAAATTGTGGGGAACAGCATTTTGAGGGCACAACAGGAAAAACACTCTGCAAGACAAAACTTCCAGCCACAAAATCTTCATTTTACCCTTCCCTAAGAGCCTCCACCTTATTCTAGATAAACCCTGTAAGTCTCCAGCTCGGGGTCAGGGAGGTTTTTGACCCCAAGTCCATCCTTGCCTCCAGCTAATCTGCTTTTGAAAGAGCTCAGAAAGCAGAGGAAGAATCAGCACCTCTGGACACCTCCCCAGTGGGGACAAATTAACTCCAGTTTGAGTTGGTGGTTTGGTGTCAGGATCAGCCCAGCCAAGCCAGTTGCAGAAAACAGAAAACCACCTGAATATCCCCAAGTTTTGACCTGACAGACCCAGGTGGACCCACTCACCTTCCAAACTCTCCTGAGCATCTGGGGACATGCTCCCATTCTGCAGCTGGTTGTGGAGGAACTGGATGATGGAGAAGGCCAGACGCTTCTGGTCTGCCATGGTGGGAGGCTCTGAGGGGCTGGGCTGCTCTCCTTAGGACTCCCCAAAAAAAAACCTGCAGAGGGAAAAGTTATGGCTTGACAGGGCAGAAGGCAAAGAGTTTTGCTGCTGCTCTCCCTCATCATGAACTCTGGGGGCTGAGGGAGTTGTTCAGGACTCCAGGGGTGGATCTGGGGGATAAAGGAGAGTTCAGGGATGGCCAAAGACTCCAAAAGCTGTAACCAGAATTCCCTCCAGGAATTCTCCAGGCCTGGATTCACCCTCTGCTCAGCACAATTCCTGCCAAGGGAAACACAGCAGAGATGCTGCAGGTACTTAAGGGACCAAAACGCCTGGAGGAGGAACAAACCCAGCACTGATGTCACCAGCAGGAATTCCCACTTTTCTGCTCCCAGGGCATGAAGTTGGTTCTGAAACCAAAGCCAAGGGATTTGTCCCTGGGAGCAGAGTTGAGGTTCAGGGTTGCCAGGGAAAAGGAGGCAGAACCTCAAGCAAAGAGGTCCCAAAAAGCACATCCCGAGGCTGGGAATTTCCAGGGATGCCAGTACAGCAGGTGCTGAAGGACAAGGGACGCAGCTCCTCCCCCCCGCGCCTTAACTGGGTTTGTAGCACAACCAGAGCGCTTTAATCGAGAAATTCAACTGGTTTAAAGCAGAGTCCAGCCCAGCCAAGCCGGGCCCAACCCACTGGGACGCACCGGAGCAGCCCCGAGTCCCGCTGGGGTGGCAGCACCGGGAGCCCGCACCCAGCGCGGTACTCGCGGTGGGACCGGATAGGGCGAATCCCGGTGGGATTCCCGCGCAGTCCCCCCGGTCCCGGTACCCCACGGTCCACCCCCAGCACCCCCGGTACCCCCCCGCCCGGGCACTCCCGGTTCATCCCCAGTGCCCCCGGTCCCAGTACCCCCGTCCATCCCCAACGCTCCCGGTATCCCCCGGTACCCTCAGTCCACCACCAGTGCCTCTGTAACCCCCGTCCAT
>VXAU01002295.1:85208-95416 GCA_013399695.1 Formicarius rufipectus
GGTCCATTCCCGGTACCCCTCGTCCATCCTCGGTACCCCCCGGTCCATCCCCGGTGCCTCTCGGTCCACCCCCAGCGCCTCCGCTACCCCCAGTCCCGGAGCGAGCACTTCCCGCGGAGAGCACAGCCCGGCACCGCCAGCACGGGGTCCCGGCAGGGGTGGTGAAGGGACAGATGGGCACAACCCGGTCCCGGTACATCCCCGCGCCCCGCCGCCGGTGCCTCCCCGGTACCCGCCGGTGTCTATCTCGCCGTTCCGGGCGGGACCGCAGCGGGCGATTCCCTGGCGGGGGGCAGTTCCGGGAGCCGGCAGGGCCGTGTCCGGGGGGTGTCCCGGGGGTCCCGGCCCGGTTCGTCCCCCACTCCCGCCCCGGCCCCGCTCACCACACGCCCCCGACACTCGCCTGGGCCGGGCGCGCTCGCGCACTGCGCACGCGCCACAGCCCGCCGTGCGCCTGCGCCGCAGAGGCCCCGCCCACACGCCCATATAAGGAAACCAAAGAGGGCGTGGCTTTCTCGCTCCCACGCCACACCCCCTTCCCCCTCGGGTACCATAGCGACGCGGCGTTGCCATGGGGACGGCGCGGGCGGGCTGCATCCCGGGGATGCTCCGGGCCGGCCCCGAGGGTCGCGGTGGGGACGTGCCGCCTTCATCCCGACATCCCCCCCCGGCCCCGGCGCGCTGCGGGGCAGGCGGGAGCGGCCCGGTCCTCCACGCTCCCAGAATGCCCCGCTGTCCCCGCCCGCCTCTCCGGTCGGGGCACATGCTCGGTGCGTGGCGCCGGCCCGGTCTCCTCCCGGCCTCGTCAGCAGCGCGGGGCCTCCCGGCGCCACCGGCACCCCCGGCATGGCCCCCCCCACAGGTACCGACGGCTTGGGGATAAGGGCGGAGGGATGGGGCGGCAGGAGCGGGCCCGGGGCGGCCCCGCCGGCCTGTCCTGCTGCCCCCCGAGTCACCTCTGCGGCCCGCGGGCCTTGTCCCCGGGCAGGGCACAGCCCCGAAACAACGCACGGGCACCTGCCGGGGGGTCTCGAGTTTCTCGGAGGGTGCCTGGGAGCTGATCCCCTCACACGTTCCCGTCGCCCTCCCTGCTCCACAGTTCGTCTCATCCCGCCGTGTTGCTGAGCCGCTCTTTTAAGTGCTTTCTATCGCAGCCGGCTTGCCCTTCCAGCCCGTGTTAAGGCCACATCTCTGGGTCCTATTTCCCCCCCTCTCTCTCCCCGCGCAGGGAATGTCGTGGACAGCCAGACCCCCCGGCTCTTGGCCAACCAGCTGCGCTGGGACCTGACGGCCGAGCAGATCGAGGCCATGGCTGCAGAGCTCACCGAGAGCACCAAGCTGGTGTACGACCGGGTGGGCGCCCAGGAGAGGGGCGAGGTGTCCTACGAGAACACCCTCAAAGCTCTGGCAGATGTGGAGGTGGAGTACACAGGTGGGAGCAGCAGGAGGGATTAAGGGCTTTCTGGAAATTCAAGGTGTTGGCACGACAAGGTGGGGTGGGTTCAGCCTGCCAGAGGGCAGGGTTAGGTTGGGTATTGGCAAGGGATTCCTCCCTGGGAGGGTGGGGAGGCCCTGGCACAGGCTTTTCCATGGATGTACCGTCCCTGGAAGCGTCCAAGGTCAGATTGGAGCAACCTGGGATAGTGGAAAGTGTCCCTGCAGGGGTGGGACTGAATGATCCCACAGGTCACTTCAACCCAAAACATGCTGGGATTCTGTGATGGGATCCCATGATTCTCTTAACTCTGGGAGTGAAGTATTAAAGTGAGGGGTGTCACCATCAGCCTGTGGTTTCTCTGTTCCACACTGGAGGGGTAGGGGATGGAACTGGATGAGCTTTAAGGTCCCTTCAGCCTAAACCATTCCAGGATTCCATGATTCTATGTTAATAAGACTTTTTTGGTGGTTTTTAGCTTTGTGCTGTCACCTTCTTCCCTCTCCGCTTGGCTCCCAGCAGTGTGTTGGTTTTTCTCCCAGTTCATGTTTATACAAGGAAGTACAAGTGCAAAGAACAGATTTGGAACGAGCAAATGAACCCAAGGACAGCTCTTTGGCAGCAGGATGGGCTGCGGGAGGAGCAGCCACATTCCCAAGGCTGTCCCTGCTTTCATGTGTCAGGGAGCATCAGTGGGAACAAATGGCAGAAAAGATCTGAGAAATCATCATCTCCTTCCTAATTTTCTTCCCTCTAAGTGGATAAATGTCTCTTCATGTGCTTTGTTCATACATTGCTGTGATTTTTGGGAAAGTAGCACGGCATGATGTCTCCGTGGCACCAGAATGATGCAGTTTTGGTGTCTTTCTGGCTAATTATTTACAGCAGTGACACTTCAGGCAGCCCCTCCTGCCTCAGAGCAGCTGGTCACTATCTTGATCCCTGTGCTGGGAGCTTTCACACTTGCCTGGAGGAAAGACCAGCCTGCAAGCCTTGTCTTCCTTCTTTCCCAGTTCTTTTTCCTGAAATAAGAGGAAAAGCCCCTTACTAAGCAGAAGGAATGTTAACTTCAGCACCACTGTCAGCACTTCCCTGGGTGAGCTGCCTGCTCACCTTCTGCTGTGGGGAGAGTCCAGGTGCCTGGAGAGCACCTGGAATGCTGCTATTGAAGGCTTTGCAGGAATGGTGGCAGGGAATGCCCTCCCTATTATTCCTTCTCAAACGTGAATGTGTCAGGACAGGGCATATCTGAGGAGTGCTGGCTTCTGGGGAAGAAAGGTTTGTCACCCTTTTAGCTTCAAGGGAGTCACACAGGGGTGGTGCCAGCATGGAATCCTGGCATATCCTGAGCTGGAAGGGACCTGCACAGAACATTCTGTGCTGCTACAGCTGGGGCAGAGGGGTTGGAGTCTCACAGGCTTGAAATTCCTGTTATTTTGGGAGAGGGGTGGGCTGTGCTGGGAAACCAGTGGATGGATGTGCTTGGCAGCAGGGAAAGGACTACAGAGACCTGCTCTTCCCTCATGTGGGTGGTGGGTCGGGCTCTGGGCTTTCAGACTGGCTCTGTTGGGCACTCCCAGTCCCCAGCAGCCTTGGGACATGGAGCCATGGTCCCTGTTCCCTTCCAGTGCGTCGGAACATGCTGGATTTCCCCCAACATGTGTCCCCCTGCAAGGCCACCCGCACCGCCAGCACCGAGGCCGACAAGAAGCTCTCGGAGTTTGACGTGGAGATGAGCATGAGGCAGGATGTGTACCAGAGGATTGTCTGGCTCCAGGTGTGTTCTCTGCCAGGCCTGCACCTAAGCAGGTTACTGAAACCTCCTGGGATCACAGTAAACCCTTTCCTCATCCCAGAGCTTAGGAGTGATACTGAGTCAGGTCTGGAATAGAATCGCAGTGTGATCACAACAGAGGGATCCAGCTGTTAGTGAGAGCTGGAAAACTGGGGGTTGAGGACTTTCTCCCCTTTCAGGGCTTTGATCACCACTTTGCTGAGGTGGTGTTGGTAAGCCCAGGCCAGGTCAGGTGGGGAGGGGGCTGGTGGTGCCCCCAAAAACGCTGTGATGCAGCCAAAAAGTGGCATATTTCAAGAAATGCATCAAGGTGTCCTGGGAACCAATGCAGCAAACCAAAGTCTTCCCTGGCGGATGTTTCCATCTGCTTCTGGGTCAGTAGTGTTCCCATAACCTGCAGCTCCCACCAGGAAGTAGCTTCCTGCAGCACCTGGTGCTGCAACTCCCCCTGCTCATGGTTCTGTTTTCCAGGAGAAAGCAGAGAGTGCTTCACTGAAACCCGAGGCCAAGAGGTACCTGGAGAGGCTGATCAAGCTGGGGAAAAGGAATGGGCTCCATCTTCCCGAGGAGACGCAGGAGGTGAGATCACAGAACTCCAGGATGGTTTGGGTTGGAAGGAAGTTCATCCCATCCCCATCCCCATCCCCTGCCATGGGCAGGGACACCTTTCACCAGCCCAGATTGTTCCAAGCCTCATCCAGCCTGGCCTTGGACACTTCCAGGGGTGGAGCAGCCACAGCTGCCCTGGGCAGCCTGTGCCAGGGCCTCACCACCCTCACAGGGAAGGATTTTTTCCTAATATCCCGTCTAAACCTCCTCTCTGTCAGTTTGAATCCATCCCCCCTTGTCCTGTCACAGAGGTGAATTAAGCACAGGTAGAGGAGGCTCTGCAGAGCTCAGGGTCAGTGTTACCTCAGAGCAGGACCTGAGGCTCTGATTTGAATTGTGCCCCTGATGTCTTTGATTTTGGGCCCACTGGGTGATATCTCTGTGCCCCTCTCTTTCCATTAAAGGGGTGGCATTGACAAGGTAGGGCGTCAACACTGGGGGTCGAGAAACTCCAGGGAAGCTGAAGTCGTGGAAGCAGCACCTCATCCCCACACGCAAAGGGCTGGAATGAAGGGATTGAGTGGCTCAGGGTCTCCCTTTCTTTCTGTGCACTGGTGAAGGAGCTCAAAGCTGAGTTAAAAATAGAAGAGAAGGTGAAATAAGGGTAGAAGAGGTTGTTGCTGGAACACCTGCAGCTCCTGAGCTGGCAGGGGGCAGGCAGGACCTTGCTGAGGTGGCTGATTCCCCAGCAGGTGTGGTCCCAGGGAGCCTGTTCCAGGTGGAAAGCTCGGTGCTTGCACACAATTAATTGTGCAGTGCTGGAGCTGAGTCAGAGCCAAGTGCAGACTTGCTGCTGGGCAGCTCAGCAGGGCACGGCCTGACTTCTCCCCCCAGCACTGACTTGGCTCATTTTCTGTATTTTAAAGAAAATCAAAGCTATTAAGAAAAAGCTGAGCGTCCTGTGCATAGACTTCAACAAGAACCTCAATGAAGACACCACCTTCTTGCCTTTCTCCAAGGAGGAATTAGGTATGGAGAGCTCAGGCTGAGTTCTGTGCAGGCCTGGCCATGATTCCTGGATTTCTCTTCCTGTGCTCATTCCCAGAGCTAATGTTCCTGGAGGATCCTGGGCTCTCTGTCAGCCCTGTCTGCTCTTTTCCTAGGGGGTCTCCCTGAGGACTTCCTGAACTCCCTGGAGAAGACAGAGGATGGAAAGCTGAAAGTCACCTTGAAATACCCACACTACTTCCCTCTCCTGAAGAAGTGCTACGTGCCCGAGACGAGGAGGAAGGTGGAGGAGATGTTCAACTCCAGGTGCAAAGAGGTAGGTGGGACACATGGAATGCCAGGGCATCAGGGGGATCTCATCGGGGACTTGCGCTTCTTTCCTCAGGAGAACTCCTGCCTCCCTTCTCACCTGGATGCCCCACTTCACTGTGTCTCTGCCTCGCAGGAGAACTGCCTGATCCTGAAGGAGCTGGTGGATTTACGGGCTCAGAAGGCTGATCTGCTGGGCTTCAGCACCCACGCAGACTTTGTGCTGGAGATGAACATGGCCAAGAGCAGCAGGACAGTGGCCACCTTCCTGGGTACGTGGGGTCCTGGGGCAGAGCAGGGGCACCCTGGGCAGGGTGTGTTGCTCTGAACACAGGTATCAACCCTGCCTGCTTTATGTCTCCCAGATGAGCTGGCCCAGAAGCTGAAGCCCCTTGGGGAGAAGGAACGGGTCGTGATCCTGGATCTGAAGAAGAAGGAGTGTGAGAAGCGCGGGCTGGAGTTCGACAACCGCATCAACGCCTGGGACATGCGCTACTACATGAACCAGGTGGAGGAGACCAAGTACAGCGTGGACCAGAACCTGCTGAAGGAGTATTTCCCCATGCAGGTGGTCACCACGGGCCTCCTGGCCATCTACCAGGAGCTGCTGGGGCTCACCTTCCACCTGGAGGAGAAGGCGCAGGTGTGGCACGAGGACGTCCAGCTCTACACAGTGAAGGACACGACCTCTGGAGAGATCATTGGAAAATTCTACCTGGACCTGTACCCACGGTGAGGCCTCGGGCAAGGAGGAACTGGGGGAGCAGGGCTGGGATTGGGGAGCAGAACCTGAGGATGAGCAGAGTCCTGCTCACAGGCATGTGGAGGGAGCAGTGTGAGCTCGGGAAGGGCTGTCCTGGGAGCATGGAGGGGTCTCCAGGGCTCCTGCTCCGAGCAGGACCGTGGTGGGGGAGGCTGTGGCTGTGTAGGGCCATGGGGAGGATCCCTGTGAGTGTCCTCTCCTTGTCCCAGGGAAGGGAAGTATGGGCACGCTGCCTGCTTCGGGCTCCAGCCGGGCTGCCTCTTGCCGGACTCCAGCCGGCAGATCTCGGTGGCTGCCATGGTGGCCAATTTCACCAAGCCCACACCAGATGCCCCTTCCCTGCTGCAGCACGACGAGGTGGAGACGTACTTCCATGAATTTGGGCACGTCATGCACCAGCTGTGCTCTCAGGTGAGGCCTCCCTGCACTGGCAGAGGCTGGGACCTTTCCCTCGGCCTGCCCGCTGCTCTCTGAGTTCGCCGTGTCTCCCAGGCGGAGTTTGCCATGTTCAGTGGGACACACGTGGAGAGGGACTTCGTGGAAGCCCCGTCCCAGATGTTGGAGAACTGGGTGTGGGAGAAGGAGCCGCTGCTGCGTATGTCCAGGCACTACAAAACGGGGAGCCCCATCCCGGATGAGCTGCTGGAGAAGCTCATTAAATCCCGGCAGGCAAACACAGGTGGGTTCCTGCGGAGGGAACTGGTGTTCCTTGCGTGTGGGGAGGGGAAGGGGACACTTTGTGACCTGGCTGGGTAGAGGAAAGGCTTTGCCCGCTCCCTGTGGTGCTGGAGGATCTGAGGGGGGCTGGGGGAAGGAACCACACCTGCCTGGTGTTCATCTGGGAAGAGCGAGGGTGACGTGGCACAGCGTGAGCTGGGAGGTGGCAGCAGTGACAAGAGGTGCCAGGCCCGAGCCTGCCCTGTTGCCACTGGCCTCAGTGACTCCCTTGCAGGCAGGATTTCAGTCCTGCCTGGCAGCAGGAGCTCAGTTTGCCTTCTCCTCCTCCTCTTTTTGGGAACAGGGCTCTTCAACCTGCGCCAGATTGTCCTGGCCAAGGTGGACCAGGAGCTGCACACTCAGACTAAAGCTGACCCTGTGGAAGTGTTTGCCCGGCTATGTGAAGAGGTGCTGGGAGTCCCTGCCACACCAGGTATGGGTGTCCCTCCCTGCTCTCCCTCTAGGCTTGGCCTGCACACTTGGCTCAGCAGGCTCTTCCTGAGCTGGCTCAGTGGAGACACTTTCTGCTGGCTCCTGGAAAAGCAGGACAGAACCACGCAGAAAGGGCTGGAAAGTTCTCCCCTGTGTCCCCTGGGATTGCGACCAGCTGAGGCAGTGCCTGCTGTGGCACAGGGATAGCACGGGGTGGATTCTCCACGCTGTGAGTTCCCCTTAACCCCCTTCCCATCCCTGCCCTGCAGGAACAAACATGCCAGCCACCTTTGGCCACCTAGCTGGGGGCTATGATGCCCAGTACTACGGCTACCTCTGGAGCGAGGTGTACTCCATGGACATGTTCCACACCCGCTTCAAGCAGGAGGGGATCATGAACTGTAAGGTAGGGAGAACATCCTGAGCGTGGCCGGGACACGGGTGTCAGCGCCAGGGCAGGCGTGCCCCTCACGTGCCCCCGCCTCTGCTCGCAGGTGGGCATGGATTACAGGAATTGCATCCTGCATCCCGGCGGTTCTGTGGATGCTTCCGACATGCTGAGGAAGTTCCTGGGCCGGGAGCCCAAGCAGGATGCCTTCCTGGCCAGCAAAGGACTGAAGGTGGAGAGCAGCTCACTGCCTTCGGGCTGCTGAGGCGCTGCTCGGCCCCTGTGCAGTGAAGCTCCTGCCCACTCACCTGCCCTCACCTGGTACCTGTCACCAAACACCCCCTGGGCCACCCCTTCCTGGAGTTGCCCCTCCAGGGTCCTGCTCTGAGCCCACCCTGGGCTCTGGGAGCCGGGCTCTGCAGTGACAGGGAGGTGACCTGCCCTTGTCACCCCTGATGGGGCTGTGGGTCACCCCCACAAATTGGCTGAGCTTTGAACCCGATTCCTGCATGAGGGTGAGTTTCAGCCTCACTTAGAGCCGGGGAGGGAGGGGAGAGGAGTTCCCAAATTTGGATTGTTGTTTTTAAATCCTGTCTTTTTAAGAAACTACAATTCCCACCTTGTTGTTGTTCCCACCTTGGCTTAGTTTGTGCCCCGGGACAGACAGAACTGTCCTGAGCACCAAACAAGGGCAGCAAGTCCCACTCTCCCCATCTTTGGGCAGCTGTTGGCTGTGGAATAAAGATGGGGAGATCCCAGAGCTTAAAACCCATGGAATTTACTGGAACATCCTGCCCTGAACCCCTCGGACCTTCCTGCCTGGGAGTGGAGCTGAGGTGACTGACTGCAGGTGTTCCCAGAAGAGGCTTTGGGGAGCATGGCCTGGACCCCCTGTGCTGCCAGGTGTCCTGGGGGGCTGTGCCTTCCCTCAGGCTTTACCAGGCCTGCCAGGACTCTGCTCCTGGGGCCATTCCAAGGTTATTCCAGGGCCATCCTGCGGCCATTCCAGAGCCATCCCAGGGCAGCAGGTGCCACTGAGACTCAGGCTGTGGCAGCAGAGGTTGTTGCTGTCAGCTCTAAGCCAGGGTGGGACAGGGGAGGGCTGTGTTTATGACCAAAAAAACAAGCCAACAGCTTCAAACAACACGGATGCCGGGATAAAAATATCCCATGGGCTCCGTGCCAGGCCTTGAGCTGCTGGCCGGGCCACGGGTGCGGTGCCACGGGGAGGGACAGGACAGCAGCCAGGCCTGTGCCCAGCCTGGGCATTAGCCAGGCTGTGCCACCTGTCCCCCGGCTGTCCCCGAGGACCCTCAGCCCCCTGCCCATGTGGCACAGGGTGTTGTGGCAGGACATTCCTCCCGGTGCTGCCGTGCCAGGGCAGCCCTGACCAGAGGAGCCCTGACCCCGAGGGCAAAGGCTGGGGCTGGGTTTGCTCAGAGAGGAATCACGTGCCAGCTGGGAGAGGTTTTTGGCTGCTTTAGCCATCAGTGGCTGAGGAGGCTGGAGAGGGGCTGAGGAGCCACGAGGGGCATGGGGGTTTGTGTCCCACCCCACCTCCAGCCTCAGGTGTGAGGCTGTTTGTGGGGTCCATCCCTGCCATTCTGCCGTGGTTTGAGGATGGGAGGGAGAGCCAAGTCCCCAAACTCACACCCACCATCCTGTCTCCAGCGTGGGAAATACCCTGTCCCCCCCAGCCAGGCCCCACCCCAAGTACAGAAAAAGTCATCACCTCCCTCCCCCCAGACCCTGATGGTGACACTGGAAGGCCAGTGACACCCCCCACACCTCACCAGTCCCCTTTGGTGCTGACCCGTGGGCAGGGAAGTGGCTCCTTGGTGCTTTCTGGGGCCACATGGAGCATCTTGTCCGTGTCCCCCTCCCGTGTTCTAGGCATAGGCAGGTAGTCCCAGCCCACACTGACACTGTGGGTGTTTTTAGTGTCATGTTTTACTGAGCTTTCAGCATTTCCTTCCAGACTCTTCTCTCAGGAGAGAACTGAAGCTGAACAGGGAAACCACACACTTTCTTCCCTCCTTCCCAGTCCACAGGTCCCTCTGTCCCCTCTCCAGTGTCCCCACTGCTGGTGGGGCCAGTGGCAGAGTGGGATGACCTGGTGCCTCTCCCAGTGACCCACCCCCCCCTCCAGGAGCAGCACCAGGAACACGGCTCCTTGGAGCTTCACCTCCCCACCCCTGCCAGCCTGGGATGGGATGGGAAGAGAGCTCCCTTTTGGGTTTGGATGTTGATTTTGGGTTTGTTTTTTCCCCCCCGTTAACATTTTTAAGGGCAAACTGGTGTGTGTGTTCCATTCATACTGGTCATGTCCCCACCCTGCTTGTTTCCATGACTGGATTTTAGACGGTTCCCAGCACTAATAAAGGTTTTCCTCCGCCGATGTTTGCGTGGCTCAGGTCCTGCCGAGGGCGCTGCTCCTTCCTGGAGGGGCACACGGCCTCCCTCGGGGGTGCCAGGGGCACAGCCACCCCCCACCAGTGCTGCAGCCCCCCGCAGCAACCACCACAGGGGCTCCTGTCCCAGGAACACAGGCACGGAGTGGCAGGCACGGGGTGGGAGCCTGTGTGGTGTGAAACCCTGGGGAGGGACAGGCAGTGACCCCCCCTGTGTGTGTCCCCATCCCATTTGCCCCCTGTGCCCCCCGCCAGCCCCACACCTGGGTGAAGAACGGGTGGTCCAGCATGTCCCTGAGGCTGGGCCGTGCCATGGGGTCGGGGTCCAGCATGTGGGGGATGAGGGCCCGGGCCCGGGGGGATAGGTGGGGGGGCAGTGGGTACAGAGCCCCCCGGATGTG
>VXAU01002295.1:98074-118532 GCA_013399695.1 Formicarius rufipectus
CCCCCCGCGCCCCTTCCCCTGCCCTGCCGGGGGGAACCCAGAGTCGCGACCCTCCCGGTCTCCGGGGAAGCCGCACGGCTGGAGGGAAGCGGCTCGGGCGGGGGATTCCCCGACACGGGGCTGGGACCTCGGCACCCCCCCTGCATCCCCTCCCGCACCCCTTTGCACTCCCGGCACCTCCCGCACCACCCCCCGCACCCCCTCCTACACCGTCGGGGTGGGCGCTTTGCGGGGGCTCCAGCGTCAGGCGCCCCCCGGTGTCCCCCACCCTGCTGGCCCCACGGCGGGGCCGGATCCGGATCGGCGAGCGGCGCGGAGCCCCACCGTGCAGGTCTGGTCCTGTCCCGGCAGGCAGCGATCCCGGCCCGGCGCCCGCCGCGGGGCCCTGGGGGTGGCGGGGCCGTCGCCCATCCCGGTGCCGCGTGGGCACGTGTTTGGGACACGGCATCACCCACCCCGGTGTCACCCACCCACCTGGCCCCACTGGCGGCACCGGACCCCATACGCCCGCCCTGGGGACCCTCCTGCTGGCTCTGATCTTGCGCTTCCTCTCTCCTCGTTCCCCCTCACCACAGTCCCCATGGGGAGGGTTAGGCAGTAGCCCCACTCTGGCGGCGATGCCAGGCTGTGGGGACACCCCACTGCCACCCCCTGGTCCCTGGGGACAGAGGGCTCAGGGCTCTGTGCTCCGCAGGTGCCGGCGGCCGTGGCGGCTCCTGCTCCTGGCCTGGCTCAGCCTGGTTGGCACAGCACAGGTGAGGGGTTTGGGGTGCACCGCAGCACCCCTGGGCTGCTTGTCCCCAATCCCGGTGCTGATTGTCTCCTTCCTCATGCAGGACCCAGCCCTAGGCACACCAGCGAGGGTCCCTGAGCCCCCAGCCCCTGCTCGGCCCCGCCGGCAGCTGGTCCGGGGGACCTGGGGGTCCTGGGGACCCTGGAGCTCCTGCTCCAGCTCCTGTGGGGATGGAGTCGCCCTCCGCACCCGGAGGTGCCTGCGGTGAGTGGGGGACGGGGGTCCCGCTCCTATGGCAGGACCCAAAGCCCACATGGCACCCAAATTCCTCTGGCACGGCTATGCCACCACCTCCCACGTATCCCTGGGGACCCCCAGCACCACACAGGGGGGGATCTGGAGCCTGGTGCCTCTACCCTGGGGTGCAGCTCTGGTGGGATGAGGGACATCGTGGGACATCGTGGTCCCTGCTTCTGCCCTGCCGTGGGGACATGTCACTCCCAGCCCTGTGGTGGCTCAGTGGCATTGTGGCCCTGGAGATGGGGGGTCCTGTGGGGGATGTGGGGCACAGGCAGGGCTGCTCAGGGGGATCCCTGGCCCAGCCCCGCAGCGCTGACACTGTGACGGCAGGACCACCAAGGAGGAGCCGTGCACGGGTGATCCCCGGCAGTACCGACTCTGCCAGCTCCAGGTGAGCGCTGGGAGGGCCACGGCACTGACGTGGCTGGTCCCAGTCCCCATCCCGGCTCGAGGGCTCCATCCTGCTGCTCCCACAGGGCTGTCCCAGCGGCTCCGTGCCCTTCCGGGCCATGCAGTGCTCCCTCTTTGACAATAAGCCCGTCCTGGGCGCCTCTGCCCGGTACCGCTGGGTGCCCTTCCACGGAGGTGAGTGCTGGGGTGGTGATGGTGTCAGGGGGCTGACGGCGGGGCCACGGCTGCCCCCGGTGCCACCCCATCCCTTCTCACCCCTCTCCATCAGCCCCCAACCTCTGCGACCTCAACTGCCTGGCCGAGGGGCACAACTTCTACTACAGCTTTGGCCGGGTGCTGGATGGGACCCGCTGCAGCCCCAGCTCCCCAGACCTCTGTGTCGGCGGGCGCTGCCTGGTGGGTACGGGGGGCTAGGACCCCCCAGGACCCCTCGGGACCCCCAACCCTGTCCCCCCACGCTGAGGCAGCATCTGGGCTCCTGCAGAGTGTGGGCTGTGATGGGATCCTGGGCTCGGGTCCCCGCCCTGACGCCTGCGGCCACTGCAGCAGCGGCCACGGCTCCTGCCTCTTCGTGCACCGGCTGTTCCAGGGCACGGACTCCTCCTCCGGTGAATGAACCATTGCCCCGGCCCCCTCCATGGGTGAATGCTTTGGCTCTTGGCTCCCCTGTCCCCCTGTCTGTGTCCCCAAGGCATCGCCTGGGTCCCCTGTCACCCTGTCCCTCTTCATCTCTCCCACCCAACAGGGCATCGTCCCTGATCCCTCCCTGTCCCCAGCACTCAGGGAGAGGGACAGCGGGCTCGAAGCAGTCCCCTCACCTGGGGTGTTTGGCCTCATTGGAGAGGGTGTTGCCCCTCTGGGCTGGGCTGGGTCTCTGGAGGGACCCCAGGAGTGTTCAGGGGTCCCTGGGTGCACCCAGAGTCCCTGTGTACACATCCAGTGGCCATGGGGTGCTGGCCAGGATGTGTGGACAGTGATTCCCATGAGGTCAGGCAGCCCTGGACGGTACCCCAGGGCCATCGTGCAATGCCCCCAGAGTCCCAGCACGTGGGGCCCAGCTGGGTTAATACCCCAGACATGGAGCAACCCTGTGCCCCATCCCCTCCCCTCGGGATGTGCCCTCGGGCCCCGCCCCACCTCTGCCCTGACTCTGCCTCTCCAACAGGATATTTTGGGTACATGAATGTGACCAAGATCCCAGCCGGTGCCACCCACATCAAGGTGACGGACAAGAGCCGCAACTACCTGGGTAGGACGTGAACTGCCTTTGTCCCAGTGAGCCCCAGTCCATCCCAGTTGGTCCAGGCTGGTGCCAGCTGCGGGTCTGGGCAGGGCAGGGCAGGGGGTGGTCATGTCATTCCATGCCGTGTTATCCCGTGTTGTCTCATGTTGTCCCATGTCGTGCCGTGCCACTCCCTCACTCAGATGCTGTTTTGAGCATCTCGGGGTCAGTGAACTTGCAGGCACTCGGGGCAATTTTCCAGAGGCTGCGGCCACGGGTTTTGGGAAGGGCTTAGCTGGAGCAGGGCCAGACCAGGACCAGGACCCCCAGCCCCCCTCCCTATGCAGCTGGAGCCCCGTCCCCCCCTGGTACCAGGGTCTGGGGCTTTGGGGAGGGGTGGAGGGTTGCACACCAGCGTTTGGCTCTGGTTTGGGCCTGAAGCCAAGATCTTACAAGAAAGCAGATTCCCCAGAGCCCCGACCGCGGCATTCCCAGCCCACGCTGCCCTCCCTGTGCTGGGAGAGGCCTCCAGCGGGGACCCAGGCAGGGGGTCCTGGGGGCTCTGCAGTTTTCAGGCCCAGACCCACTCCCTCCCACAGCACTGATGATGAGTGATGGGCGCTACGTGCTCAACGGGGACTGGTCCATCGCCTGGCCAGGGCCCTACGAGGCCGCTGGCACCCGCCTGACCTACACCCGGGCTCCTGATGGCACTGAGAGCCTGGAGGCTCCCGGGCCCACCAACCAGGACCTGCACGTGATGGTGAGGGGTGTGGGGGGAACACGGGGACAGGGGCAGCCACCCCCAGCCCCCATCGCTCCCCTCAGCACTGCCCCTGCCCCCGTAGGTCCTGCTGCAGGAGCCCAACCCTGGCATTGAGTACGAGTTCTGGATGCCCCGTGGGCACTCCCAGCCCGGCCATGGGGACACCAGCCCCCTGCGGCAGCCCCAGCCCCGGGGGGCCGGCAGCCCCCCGCCCCAGGAGTCCCTGCTCACCCCGGCCCCCGTGCTGCCCCCCCAGCCCAGGGGCTCTGCCACGGAGCCACCAACGAGGAGGCCCCCAGGCTGGAGCCAGGATCGGGCTCCTGCAGGTACCTGCTGCCCTAGGGGGTCCCCATAGCACCCTACACCCCTGGGCTTGCTGCTGCAGGAGGGCTCCTGGAAAGCCCAGGGGTAGGAATCAGATGGGGGCCCTCAAATGGACCCTAAAAACTCTCTCTAGGACTCTCAGGAGCTCGTTGTGTCCCCCTGTGGGGTTTGGACCCTCAATGCGCCCTCCCAAGGCTGCGGGAGGGGGTTTTGGGGGCCAGGAGTCTCCTAAGCCCCCTAAATTGCTGCAGCTTTGTCCCCGCAGGGCGATGTGGGAGGTGCCGCCCGGCCAAGGGACGTTCACAGCGCATCCAGCACTTCTGCCAGAGCGACTTCGGTGAGCACCGGGGCGAGAGGGGCTCGGGGTGATGCCGGGGGCGGGACAGGGCTCAGGGCAATGCCGAGGACAATGCCAGGGCTGGGAAAGGGACTCAGGGTGCCCCATCCTCACCCCGCAGTGTTCCATGGCCGGATCCTGGCGCAGCGGTTGGTGGGGCAGGAGACGCGCTACGAGGTGGAGGTGAAGACGCCTTACCGGCACCGCTTCCCGCTGGTGTCCCGGGAATACCTGTGGGTGCCCAACACCTGCGAGTGTCCCCCGCTGCGGGAGGGCGGCGAGTACCTGCTGATGGCGCGGCGACACGTGAACCACGAGCACACCTTGAACCGCATCCTGCTGCAGGACGGCGGCTACGCTCGGCCCTGGACGCCCCGCGAGGGCCGGCTGGTGCGGGAGGCAGCGCGGCATTGCCCGCAGCCCCGGCCGCCCTGAGCATCCCCCCGGCCCCGGGACGGGACCCCCGAGGGCGAACGCGGTGCTCCTGCCGCGCACTGTGGCTGTGGATGGACCCCCAGAGACCCTCCCGCCCTATTCCGCCCTCTGCCCCGTGCCGGGCATCTCGCCGTCCTTGGGGTCCACGTGGCAGCGGAGGGGGTTGGGGGGGGGGGAGGTGGAGAAGGGTGGTAATTTATTATTTTTGCAGAAAATAAATCTGTTTATCCCCTCGCTCGCCGCGTGCCCCTTACTGGCTCAACCCGGCACAGGGCGTCCCCTCTGTGTCCCCATGGGCAGGGGGTCCCCTGAGTGTCCCCGTGCCGGGCCCCGGAGCAGCTCCCGCCTCGCAGCGTGTCCCTGTCCCCGATGGACCCGCGCCAGGCTGTCCCTGCCGGGGTCGGCGACCTCCCGCTTATCTCCCTTCCGGCGGAGGCGAGCGGGTGTCCCCTCCCCGTGCTGGAGCCCACTCGCCCGTAACCCAACCCGTGGAATGGTGGGGGCCACCGCGGGGACAGGATGTGACTGGGGACACTGGGGGGCATCGCGCGCTTGGGGGTCCCTTGGGGGTCTTGCGCCTATTGGGAGGTGGGTTTGGCGCTGATGCCAGGGAAGGGCTGAGACCTGCCAGCTCCTGTCGCTGCTGGCTGTTCCCAAACTGAGGTACCCATAGGGACACAAGGGAGGGTGGTGCCCTGGAGTGTCCCCAGTGGCAGCTGCCAGCCCAGCAGGGTTCTGGTCACATCGAATAGTTCATCACCCCAGGACAGACATGACCCCTGGGACCAGCTGGGCCTTGGTACTGGGCTCCCCAGCTGGTCCCAGTAAAGTCTGAGTGATCCCAGGTGCTTCGGGGTGATTGGGGCAGGAAAGGTACCTCCATCCTTTAAAAGTGCTCCCTCTCATCCTTCCCTTATTGAGTTGAGGCTGTTAGGAGGGTTGCCCTTGGGCAAGGTGGGTGTTGTGGTGCCGTGCCGTGCCGTGCCGTGCCGTGCCGTGCCGTGCTGTGCTGTGCTCTTAGTGAGGTGGTCTCAGCTATGGCAGGTTTGGGGTCCTTGACCCCCAGGGCTGGGGCTCGTGCTCGGGCCAAGAGCCAGCAGAGAGATGGGGAGCAGGGGAAGCGAGTCCCGTGGTGCTGGGAGCGTGTCCCGAGCTCCCCCACCACCCCCGGGAGGGGGCGGCTGGTCCGACGGCGGCTCGAGGAGGAGAGTCCCAGCCCGGCGTCTGCTCCCCCCTTCCCTGGGGAAAGCGGTGAGTGTTTCCCCGCCCTGGGGAAATCCCTGTTTGGGGGATGCGGGGCTGCCCTGGTTGTGCTGACAAGACCACTCTGCCCTACAGAGCCTGAGACCACCCTGTTGCTGCCCTGCCCAGGGGGCTCCTACTTCTCAGGGCACCCCAAGGATGAGCATTTGGACTTTACAGTCCTTGCAGACCCCAGCCTGTGAGTATGTGAGGGGGTGCCAACACAGCCCCCCAGCCTGTCAGGATGTGTGTACTGGGGGGGTGTCCCTGTGGCCCTCCAGGACCACTGACTCTCTGCTTTTCCCTGGCCAGGCTGGTCCCCGGGGCCCTGACCCCTTGCAAGGATAGTCCCCGAAGGACTCGAAGCACACTGGAGTATGCCCTGGTCCTGGAGCTGGTGAGCTGGGTGGGGATTGGGGGGCTGCAGCCCTTGGGGCTGGGCATTGACCTTGTTCCCTGCCTGCAGGATGGGACCCTGCTCTGCTCTTCCATACTTGCCGATGGGCAGGATGACACCCTGGCCACCTTCACCTTGAGCTTCCAGGGAATTTTCTACAAGGTCTGTGAGTCAGGGTTGGTACACAGTGTTGGGGTTAGGACAGTGGGTGATGGATCTTGAGGGGTGCTGGTGGGGCCTGTGGGATGGAAGAGCCATACCATCCAGGTGGCCTCTCTGTCAATGTCCCCTCCTTGTAGATAGAGGGGAAGGAGCCCTGAAATCCTATGGGAGAGGGTGGCTGGGGGGGTGCCCAGATCCTACCTGGGAGACTGAACCCCAAGTTGGGGATCACTTTGGGTGACCTCGGGATGGTTGTGCTGGTGGTTTCCCAAGATGCTGTTCTCTTCCAGGTCCACGTGAAACTGCGTCCACATGTGCATCAGTTCCTGGAGAGCCTTTCCAAGATCTATGAGGTACCTGAAGCTCCCATATTTCCCTGGGGTGTGGGGGGTGACACCTCACTGGGGTGGGAAGGACCTGGGCAGCCCACTCAGGGATGTTCACCTACTCCCCCAGATCTTCATCTACACCACTGCAAAGCAGGACTATGCCAAAAAGCTCCTGGATGTGCTGGACCCCAGGAAGAAGCTGATCAGGTGATGGTGCTGGCGGGGTCCTGCTGGGGACCCTCCTGTGTGGCAGAGAAGGGGTCCCCACAGCTCTGTCTCCCCTCCAGGCACTGCCTCTCCCAGTCGGACTGTGTCTGCTCTCAGGGCTCCTACTGGAAGGACCTGACCTGCCTGGGCAGGGACCTGGCCAAGACAGTGGCCCTGGATCACACCATCCAAGGCTTGCCTGCTCAGGTACAGCAGTGCTGGCTGTTCAGGGGGAAGTCCATATGTCCTGACCCCTGGGGAGCACCATGGCTGTGATGGATCCAGCATTCTCCTTCTCCCCACAGGCTGCCAACTGGATCCCAGTGCCAAAGTGGAGTGGGGACCCACAGGATGAGGAGCTGCTGCGCCTTGTGCCACTGCTGGGACAGCTGGTCCAGGCAGTGAGGATGCAGGGATGGGGAGGGGATGGGTGTCCTGGGCTCTGGGCACAGCCCTCCCCTACCCTGTCTTTCTCCATGCAGGAGGATGTGCGTCCTGAGATCCAACGACAATTCCAGCCCTGCCAGCTGCCCACCAAGGACTAGGCCAAGCCAGGATGGGAAAAACCCCTTGGAGGGACCACTGGGAAGCTCTGCTCTGGTGCATCCAGCTCCAACTCGACCTGCAGCAGTGGGCTGGGTGCTTGCCCTGGAACTCTCCCTTAGTGTTTGTGAGGACTCCAGCTCATCCTGGGGCTCAGGGTCCTTCTGGGGAGAGCCCCTCACTCTCAGCTGCCTTTTGGAGACAAAGCTCCATCCCAGCTCTCTCTGCTCTGTAAGGTCCAACCAAGGGTTTTCATGGGTCAATATACACTTGGAGAGAGGTCTGGCTCACTCCGTTAATTCCTAAAACTCTTCAGCTGAGCAAACACATTGTGCTTAGGGGTTGCACGGCGGGAGGGGGACACACACACAAACTGCCTCTCCCCATGTCCTGGGGCAGTCCAGGGTCCTGGCGTGGGGCCGGTGCCCCCAGGAGGGCCCCAGCTGGCAGCTCTCCCTGTCCCATCCCTGCCTGGCGCCGCGTGCCGGGGCACAGCTGCCACTGTGCTGCTGCCAGTCCCTGTGGGACAGCAAGGGCTGCGGGTCCTTGCCTCCTCTCACTGCTGTGGTGAGGGGAGTAGGGTGTCTGGGGACTGCAGCTGCCCTGGGTTTCCTTTTTATGGCCTAAAAGTTGCTCGTGAACAGGAACTTGGGGACTGTGGAGTGGATCTGGTCTGTCTTCCACTGCCTCTCTGTCGGAAGGCACGTGGGCTTGTGGCTGAGCTCCTGCTGTGGCCACGGGGGTGCAGCTGTTTGGACACTGTCACATCTTGTCCCTCTGCTCCTGGGAAAGGGCACAGGGCTCCTGGCCCCTTTGGAAATGCTCAGGTCCCCTGGGGATGTGAGAGGGGATGAGGTGGGGAGGGGGAGCCACCACCCCATCCCTGTGCAGAGCTGGACATGGGGTGGAATCAGCCCGGGAGCTGCTGGGAAGGGAAATCGCCCTTCACAGAGGGTGGTCCAGGAAGGCAACAAACAGTTTATTTTGGAAGCCAGATGAGATCCCAGCGGTGTCCTGGGCTGTGTCTGTGTTGGTGTCACACTGTCCTTCCGGCCTGGGGACAGCAGAAAGTGCCTTTCCCAGCACGAAGGGCCACCCGGTACATGGGATAGAGGACACCTGCCAGGACTAGGCTGGCAGAGACCAGGGCAGTGACAACAAGGACATCCCTGTGCAGCCACCTCAGGCAGAGGGAGCCCTGCTGGGGAGAGCAGGTGTGGCTGAGCTCCTCGAAGGTGTGGGTGGAGGGACAGGAGGTGCAGTTGTTGGCTGAGGCACCCTGGCAGGTGTAGCAGGAGGGGTGGCACTGGGCACACACATGGGCTGTGTCCATGGTGGTGGCACTCTGGGTCCGGCCGTAGTAATGTGGGGGGCAGTAGGACAGGCAGGAGTGCTGGTGGATGTACAGGGAGCTGCTACACTCTGTGGAGAGAGGGTGGGGTGAGCCCCCCAGGGGCCCAGAGCACTGTCACTGAGGCCCCAAAGCCTCACTCACCCTCACAGGCTCCCTGCTCGTCCCGTCGGAGACACGGATCCATGGCCGAGGCTGTGGAGCGTCTGGACATCATGTCCTCATCAGTGCCATGCAGGTGCAGGATGAAGTTGGTCAGCTGGCCTGGGGACAGGAGGGACAGGACTCAGGACCTGCCAGGTGATGGGGTATGGGGCTGGAAGCTTTGGGGTTATCCCCCTTCCTGGCCTCGTGCTGTCCAGGGAGACCTCAGAGCAAACACATGGCCCTGTTAGACAAGGAGGGCTTGTGGCTTGTTGCTCATCCAAGCGGGAGAAGAAGAAGAATGATCAGGCACTGGGTGATCCCAGTAAATGGGCACCCACCTGTGTTATGGACATTGCCCCTGTTTTCCAGGTGGAGTGTCCAAGTCCCCTTGGGGTTCTCATCCCAGAAGTGTGTGGACATGAAGGTCCAGTCCTTGTAGCCCTCCTGGCTTGTATCGTAGGGGCTGGAGGGACAGAGAAGAGCTAGGAGTGCCAGCCAGAGGGCTGGAGAAGCAGGATGTAACCAAGGAGGCCCTGGAGTCACCCTGTTCTTGCTCTAAGAGGGGCATTGCCACATGGCAGAGGCCCAGAGGAATTTTGGGCATGGTGTGAGCCCCTTGTTGGGGGTCCCCTGCCCTGGAAGGGCTGTGTGAGGTGCCCTCCAGCCCCTGGTGGGTCCTGGTGCTCCGTGTCCTTACCGCACAGTCACCAGTGTGGATGTGGTCCCCATGGGGCTGCTGAGAGCCACCATCAGGTCCCCCCTACGGCTGTAGCTCAGGGACAGCTGGACCTGGACGTGCTCCAGAGAGCGGATGCTCTGGGAGCAGGAGAAAACATCTGTGGAGATGGTGAGCTTGGAGCCGATGTCCCTGTTGAGAACAAGCTGGAGGTGAGGGTATTCCTTCTCCTTCCACTTCCTGGAGCATCCTGCCCTCCTCCACAGCCTCTGGGCACAGCCCTGTACCCATAGCAGGCACTCTGCAGCACAAGCTGCTTTTTGGGAAGCAATCCCAGTTCCTGCAGTGGGCACAGTTGAGTCCTCATGTGAGGCTGGACCCAGGGGAACTGTCCCTTACCTGGGAGCCTGAAGCACCTTGACTGAACACTTCTCCTGAGGCCGAGTCCCTGCCCAGGCCACAGCCTCCTGCACCAGCAACCCTGCATCCAGCAGCCCATAGCCATAGTAATGGCTCACTGGAAAGCAGATGCAACCAGGAGGGGAACTGTGAGCCCCTCAGTGCTGGGAGAGCACCAGCAGCTGCTGGAAGATGTTGGAGGGGCAGGTGAGGAGGGGACAGGAAGGGCTGAGCCCTGGACACTCACCCCGGCGTCCCACCCCGTTCTCAGCCCAGTCCTCAGCCTGCAGGTGAGCAGGCTTGGAGGCTCTGATGATGAGGTGCTGCAGGTCACGCCAGGTCAGTGCTGGGCTGGAAGCAAGAAAGGTGTGGGTACAGAGGTCTATGGGTTGGCTTTTAAGGGTGGAGTTTGGCTCTCATGAGGTGGATAAGTCAGCTGTCTGGGTCCAACCTGGTCCCACAACCTCCTTCAGCACCAAAGTGGGAGCATCAAGACCTCTAGAGGGCAATTTTCCTCCTGTCCCCTGCTCTGCTGTGCTTCTGTGATAAGATGCTGCGCCACCAGAACCCAGGGACACTCTGCACTCCCAAATTTCCTTCTAGCAGTCCCCTCCCCACTTCCTTTCCCCCGGTGAGGCACCAGCCCTCCCTGGGGGCTGTCCTGCTGTCTCAGTGTCACCTACTTGGCCTCCAGCGCCAGGGCCACCATCCCCGCAGCCAGCGGGGCCGAGGCCGAGGTGCCCGTGTGCTTGTCGGTGCAGCGGTGGTGCAGGTCAGTGGTCACCTGGGGGAGAAGGGGGTGTCTCAGCAACAGGCAGGGCTGCCTGCAGCTGGGGCCCTCCAGCACACGCTTCTTTTGCTTCCCTTGGGGCGCCAACACAGGCACTTTACCAAAGTCCCCCCCTCCAGGAGGAGCCCTCCCTGCGCATCGCTCTGCTGTCTGCCCTGGGGCTGTTGCTCTGACAGCTCTTGCAACACTCACGATCTGCACGTCGCTGCTGGCCCTGCTGCTGTAGGTTGTGGTGAGGATGGAAGCACAGCCCTCGCTGTAGCGGGGCCTTTGCCCGTCCCCCAGGACGCTGCCCACCGACACCGTGTAGATGCTGTTGCTGTACCCGTCACAGTTGCAGTTGTCATGGTGGATCCCACCATTGCCCGAGGCCCAGATGAAGATGGAGCCCAGATTGTCCCGTCCCTGTTGAGGAGGCAGAGGGTGTGTGACTGGGGTGTCCTGGTGCCCCCAAGACCCCCAAGGCCGGCGCTGAGCTCACCTGGCTGACCCCTCTGTAGAAAGCTGCTGATGCCAGCTCGCCCGGCCCATCCACCGTCTTGCCATCATCCTCGGGGCCCCAGCTGGCGCTGTAGATGTGGATGTGCTGGGAGTGCAGACTGAGGGCCTGGGCCTCCACCACATCCGTGATGGGACCATCCAGCATCCGCACGCCTGAGGACCGGGAGCAGCCGTGGCTGAGAGGAGGCAGCACGAGGGGGAGGATAGGAGGGCTCCAGGGTGGGGATGGGAGCCACGCGTGTGCTACACCAAGGGGAGGGCTGAGAGGCATCTCCACAGCCCTCCCCTTCACCCTTCCCACCCCAGCCCTGAGCACCTTTCACATGACCCTACCCTAAGGAGATCAGGGTTCTGCGGGTCTGTGCCGCTGCCATGAGCCGGTTCCCAAAGCTTCTGCCATGAACTGGTTTCCAAAGCTTTTCCTTAAGCCTTTTGTGATTAAACCCAGGGAGTTCTCCCAGTTTTTAACCCCCTTTGCCACCCTCACTTTTGCAGGGGAGCTTGATCCTGCCTGGGGTTGGTGCTGCTGGGTGATGGGGTGGGCATTAAACCCCAGTGAGAGCTCAGAGACTGATATGTGGTAACACCACAGCACCCTCTACCCCCCTGCAAGGGCCAACCTGGGGTCTCCCATCCTTCCAGGGTGCTTAAGGTGGTTTGGAGCCTCCATCCCACCAGAGCAATGTCTCACCTCCAATTTTGGCATTGTAGGCAACACCTGCCCCGCAGATCCCGTTGTTTGCTACAGCTCCCACTTCTCCCGCACAGCGTGTCCCATGCCTGGGGAGGACACAGTGACCCTGAGAGTGGTGTGGGGGCCTGGGACACTCTCAGCCCTTCAAGAGATGGAACAGAACCCACCAGTTCTTCTCCCCATGGCTGTATCTGGGCTGGGGATCAGGGTCATTGCTGTTGAAGTCATAACTTGCCTGCGGGTCCTGTTACAGAACGAGGCACCAGTGTGAGCAAAGGGCCCTGGGCAGGGCTGTGACAGCTCGGCACAGGCACCTGGCACTGAGCCCAGAGCTGGCACCACCGGGGGCCCTGACTGCCAGCCCGGGTGGGGGGACAGGGGGGCCCCTTTGTGCCCAACTGTGCTGGGTTAGACTGGAGCTCAGTCGAGTCCAGAGAAGGGAAGGGTCTGGAGCACCAGGAGCAGCTGAGGGAGCTGGGGGGCCTCAGCCTGGAGAAAAGGAGGTTCAGTGGGGACCTTCTGGCTCTTTGCAACTCCCTGACAAGAGGGAGGAGATGTTGGGGGGGGTCAGGCTCTGCTCCCAGGGAACAGGGACAGGAGGAGACAAAACAGCAGCAAGTTGCACCAGGGGAGGTTCAGGCTGGACAGTAGGAGGAATTTCTCCATGGAAAGGGTGGTCAGGCATTGGAAGGGGCTGCCCAGGGAGGTTTGGAGTCCCCATCCCTGGAGGTGTCCAAGGAATGACTGGACACGGCACTCAGTGCTCTGGGCTGGGGGACAAGGTGGGCATCAGGCCCAGAGTGGACTCTGTGATCTTTGAGGTCTTTTCCAACTGAAATGATCCCGTGAAACAGGGTCAAAACAACTCAATTTCACTGTTTCAGTGACAGAGCCCAGTGTGGTGACTCACCTGAGGGTGACCCTCACTCGCCACACAGGAGGGAGGAACTACAACCCATAGGAATTTTGTTGTTATAAACACTCAGGATTTTGGTCTCATTTCTTGCTGAGCACGTGAGGGTTTACCAGCTTTTCTGGCTTTGCAGCTTGCTGTAATTACACCTATTTTGGGGGCTCGAGTGTGTGTACAAGTTCTAACATTTCCTAACAGAGAACTCACTGTGGGACACTCCAAACATTTGATCCAGCCCTGGAGAGGCTGAGGTCCCACCACACAACCCCATGGGTGGGATGAAGTCACCAGTTCCCACCCTCCTTGGGGATTCCCTGGCCCAAAGGTGCCTGTTCTGCCATCCCCTTGTAGTTACATAGTTGGCTGCCAGATCGGGATGATCCTTTTCCAGTCCATCATCCAGGACTGTTAGCACAACCCCCCGCCCTGTGTAGCCTCTGCTCCAAGCTGTGAGGATGTTCAGGTCGGGACTGATGTCGTTGTTCTGGAAAAACAGATTAAATTCACTCAGCAGCCCTGGGATGACCTTCAGGGACTTGTGCTGCCTCAGCACCAGCCAGCATTAGCCCTGTTCATGTGTCAGGGGCTGGGAGGGAGCAGTGGGAAGGGCATTCTGTGCTCTAGATGAGGATTAGAGGAGGAAGCAGCACCGTCTCACCATGTACCACTGCTTGGGGAACCAGGGGTCCGTCGGCACCACACTGGCCCCTCTCTTCGTGCGCCTCTTCAGCGTCTGCTGCTCGAACCACAGCACCTGCAGGAGGTGGGGCAGCGCTGTGGGTGCCAGGCAGAGCCAGCCCGTGGCTGTGCCCCTGCTCCCCGTGCCCTCCTGCCTACCTCGGGGTCCCTGGTTAGCCGCAAGTGCCACCCCCAGTGCCTGCTCAGGGCTCTCTGCTGGGTGCCGCGGTGCCCAAAGTGGTAGTAAGGCTCTCCCTCCATCACCTGAGGACAAACGGAGCTGCTGTCAGTGCTTCTATCCTGGCTGGGGATCCCTTTGCCAGCTCCACGTGGGTCAAAAAGGTGAATTTTAAAGTGAGGTGAGCAGGGCAGGACAGGCAGAAGGTGCACGCAGGAGACAGAGCAGGGTCCTGGATGGGTTGTGTACTCTTGCAGGGGCAGGTCCTTCATCCCTGCGTGCTCAGAAGCTGTGTGCTCCGAGTGCGTGGGGACACTGGGACAGCATTCCCAGATACCCAGGCTGCCCCATCCCTGGAAGTGTCCAAGGCCAGGCTGGGCAGGGCTCAGAGTACCCTGATCTGGTGGNCGCCCCCGCCAGCCCGCACGCGTGCCATTGGCCGCTTCCATCCCTCCTCGCCTTCTCATTGGTCCCACCGCGCTGCCTCGGTCCCGCCCCTCCCGCCTATTGGCCACGCCCCCCGGTGGCCACGCCCCCCACTGCCCGGGGCGCGGGGTCGGTGCGGGGTCGGTGCGGGGCCGCCGCCTTCGTCCCCTTCCTCCTCCTCCTCCTCCTCCTCTCCGTCACCGCCGCCATGGGCTCGGTGCAGCAGCGCCTGCAGAGCTTCCTCAACCGCCCCGGGCCGGTCGGCGACCTGCTGGGCCGGCTGGAAGCCCGTACCGGCGTCCAACGGCTCTACCTGGCCTCAGGTGCGACCGGTATCCCGCAGCATCCCCCGGTTCTCCCACCCTGTTCCCCACCCTCTTCGCTTTCCTGGGATGCCCTGGCAGCCCCTCACCGTGGCACGGGGGGCACGGGGAGGGCGGGCAGGGTGACCCCCGGTTGGGGGTGCAGAGCAGGGCTGTGCTGGGAGGGGGTCGGGGGGTCCTGGGGGCTGACAGCGCTGTCACCGCTCCATCCTCGCCTTCGGCAGGCGTGGAATCCTGNCCCTGGAAGTGTCCAAGGCCAGGCTGGGCAGGGCTCAGAGCTCCCTGATCTGGTGGAAGGTGTCCCAGCCCACGGGACAAGCAGTGAGGACAAGAGCAGGGAACAAACAGCGAGGACACAGCGTGGGTGATGAGCGCGACACGGGCTGGGCCGGGCCCGCACCTGGCCCAGGTAGAGCAGCCCGTGGCGGCGCGCCAGGGCTCGGGCGTCCCGCGGCCCCGCCTCCACCCGGACGGCCCAGCTGCTCAGGTAGACGCGGGGCTTGGCGGGGCCCGTGGGGGCAACGGCAGCGGCGACCACCAGAGCCGCCACGAGCACCGGGAGCACCGGGAGCGCCGCCTCGGGCCCGNGCGGGGTCGGTGCGGGGTCGGTGCGGGGCCGCCGCCTTCGTCCCCTTCCTCCTCCTCCTCCTCCTCCTCTCCGTCACCGCCGCCATGGGCTCGGTGCAGCAGCGCCTGCAGAGCTTCCTCAACCGCCCCGGGCCGGTCGGCGACCTGCTGGGCCGGCTGGAAGCCCGTACCGGCGTCCAACGGCTCTACCTGGCCTCAGGTGCGACCGGTATCCCGCAGCATCCCCCGGTTCTCCCACCCTGTTCCCCACCCTCTTCGCTTTCCTGGGATGCCCTGGCAGCCCCTCACCGTGGCACGGGGGGCACGGGGAGGGCGGGCAGGGTGACCCCCGGTTGGGGGTGCAGAGCAGGGCTGTGCTGGGAGGGGGTCGGGGGGTCCTGGGGGCTGACAGCGCTGTCACCGCTCCATCCTCGCCTTCGGCAGGCGTGGAATCCTGAAATCCCGCATCCCAAAACCCACCAGGTCCCAGTGTTGGAGGTGTCAGATGGACCCTCGAAACCCCCTGACAGAGGGGGGTCGCCACTATGGGTGAGCCCCCAAATTGTGGTGAGTTGGGAGCTTGTCCCTGTGTCCCACTGGGAGCGTGAGGATCTGGCCATTAACCAGTTGCTCATTAATGAGGAACCAGCTGGATTCTCCCTGGGGAGCACAATTCTCTCCTGGGAGGCATGAAGTGCCTCCTCTCCTCTGACCCTTGGTCCTGTGCCCTCTCTGCCAACTGACAGCCAGCCTGTCCACGTGCTCCTGTTTGGGATTTCATATCAAACCTCCCAGGAGGAGCCCGGGGGTTTTCTGATTCCCATGTCCCCTCTGCCTTTGGCCTCCAGGTGTGATTTCCTGGCCCCTTCACCTGCAGCAGGGCTGGTTTTCCTGCTCCGAGGGGGAAAAGTGTCCTTGAACAGGCACATGCTGCCAGTAGCAGATTGTGTTTGGAAGCAGTGTCAATCAGGTGTCTTCCAAGCAAAATGATCCCAGGGATTTTGTCAGGCTCAGGTGTGAGGGACTTTTGGGGTAGGACAAGAGCGGGAGCACCATAAAGTGTTGATTCTGTGTTCTGGATCCCCGTCCTGCAAAGGAGAAGCTGCTGCTAAAATGAAAATTCCTGATTTCTCCCTCCCTTGGCTCTGGAGCAGTCCCTAATTTGTGTTTGAACCCAGCAAGGTCAGTCCTGCAACTCTGGAGCCAGCAGCGACCCCATGGGCTGGGCTTTGGAGCCCGTCTCTGTGGCCTCTGGGCAACACCAGCTCCAGCCGCCCCCTCAGCAAAACCTTTCCCTTGGGTTTTGCTGTTACATAAATTTCTCTGGGGGTTAAAATCCCATGAAATCTCTTCTAAGGCTCTTGGGGAATGAAACCCAGCACTGCCTGGACCTGCCTGTTCCCCTTGGAGGGAGGTTTGGGATTGCTCCAAAGCCGTGTTGCTCCTGCCCGTCTCCTGGGAAAGACCCGGAGCCGTGGCTGCCCTGGATCGGGCCCCGGAGCTGAGCCCAGGAATGCTGCAGTGAGCAGAGCAGGGATAATCCGCCCTCCAAGCCCGAGCAAGGACTTTCCTCTAATTTACCGGCACAGACAGGTTAATTCCCAGCTTTCCTTCTGCTGATGGAGGAGCTTTTTCCAGGGCAGAGGAGAGGCTGCTGGGCTGGGACAAAGTGCCCTCAGCTCTGCTCTGTGTGTCTCTGAGGTTTTCCTGCCCTCTGAGCCCCGTGGTTTTAGCAGCAAGACCTCCCTGTCCCACCTTCCTCATCCACCAGCTCCACTGATCAATCATCTGAGGGCTGGGCAGGCTCCAAGTGACCAGAACCCTTGGCTTCCACTTAATTTAATGATCTAATTGAATAGCAGGGAAGCAGGATTGGATTGCTGTTTCCCAGGGGAGCCAATCCTTCCTGCCCCGGCGGCGGCTCAGCACGAATAGCACATGTGGGAGCCATGCCCGGGGAACGCCGAGGAGGAGCCGCAGGATCCCGGCTCCGGGAGCAGGGCTTGTCCTTGGACGGGTGTTATCAGAATGCTGGGTGGCTCCGAGCCCTGTGCTGGGGGGAGACAAACAGGACCTTGACTTTGGACCATGGGTGTGTGCCGGTGTCTCCAGTTCCAGCGGCGCTGTGGGCCTGGCCCTGCTCCAGGCTGGAGACGGGATGAAAGCACTCCCAGATCGATGTGGTAAAGTCCCTTCCAGGCCCAGGGAGGGGACAGTGACAGAAGCAGGTCACCCCCGGGGGAGGAGCAGCCTCTTCCGTGTGACTCAGAGTGTTGTCCTACTGGAATTAATTGGGGGTGGTCACTGTCCCCAGTTTGGGGGTCCTGGAATGTGCCTCTTCCCGCTCTGGGATGAGAATCCTGCTCAGCAGCCTCAGCGGGGGCTCTCCCCGGTGGTGGCAGGTTTGTGACTGTCCCCTGTCCCCTGGCAGGTTCTGTGGCCTTCGTGGGGCTGTACCTCATGTTCGGCTACGGCGCCTCATTGCTCTGCAACCTCATCGGCTTCGTCTACCCCGCCTACATCTCGTAAGTACCTGTCCCACCCTCTGCAGCACCTGGAGAGCCTTCCCTGCCCTTAGCTGAGGGTCCCCTGCTCAGTGAAGAGGCAATTATGGCTGGGAAGCTCTTGAGGCCTTCCTGGAAAGGCTGGGATTGTGCCAGCTTGGGGCAGGAGCACCCGGTTGGCAGGTTTGCTCCAGGGTTTGGAGGATTTGGGAAGGAGGAGCCCACCCCAGGACTGCAACAGCTGTGCCCTTCCCCTGTCCTGCTGCAGCATCAAAGCCATCGAGAGCAGCAGCAAGGAGGATGACACCATGTGGCTCACATACTGGGTGGTGTACGGCGTCTTCTGCGTAGCTGAGTCCTTCTCTGACCTCTTCCTCTACTGGTTCCCCTTCTACTACGCTGGGAAGGTAATGACTGTGCCAGGGAAAGGGTCCTCTTGCCTGATGGCTGAATGTGGAGGGAGTGAGAGTGGTGGGCTCTGCCCCATTAACAGATGGTGGGGCTGCAATCAGGTCAGATCCTGGTCCCTCCAGTGAGCTCCAGCCCTGGAAGCTGCTGTTGGACCATGCTGTGGGTCACTGGAGCAGCTCAGCCCCTGCCCTGCCACCTTCCAGCTGAGCCTCTGTCAATCCCACAGTGCCTGTTCCTGGTGTGGTGCATGGCCCCTGTTCCCTGGAATGGCTCACAGGTACTCTACCACAGCATCATCCGGCCCTGCTTCCTTAAGCACCACGAGGCCTTGGACAACATGATGAGTGACATCAGCACCAAGGCCCTGGATGCAGCTTCCACTGTCACTCGAGAAGGTATCACAGGTGCTCCCATCCCTCTGTCCTGCTCTGTGTGTCCAGGCCAGGCTGTTCTCCCAGAGCAGGGATGTGGGCAGCTCATTTTAATTCCCACCAAGTGACTGTTCCTCGGTGCCCATGCTCCATGCTCCCACATCCACGTGCCCTGCGGTGACAGGAGCCCCTGAGGGGTGTCACTGTCCCCTCTCTAACCTCTCTGTTCTCTTTGTGCCGCTCGGTCCAGTCCTGCAGACTCTGGCCAGCAGCAGAGCCCGGCTGGCAGCCGGGGTGTCCCCACAGCTCGGCCTGTCCGTATGTAACAGCCACAGCTCCCACTGCCACCATGGAGAGATGGGGCTGGGCCGTGCCAGGCACCCGCTGGGCCTGGAGCTCGTGGCTGGAGCTCTTGGCCACCGTGGCACAGCCAACCTGCTCTGCTCCTGAAGGCGCTGGCGTGGTTCTGGCACAACTGGCCCCTTCTCCCGTGGTGTGGGTAGAGCAGGTGCTTCCCTCCTGCTTCTCTGTAGCCAGACCACATCCATGTGTCTGTTTGTGTGTCCGTCCATGTGTCCATCCATGTATTCATTCATGTGTCCATCCATGTGTCCATCCACGTATTCATTCATGTGTCCATCTGTGTGTCTGTCCACGTGTCCATCCATGTGTCCGTCCATGTGTCCATCCACGTATTCATTCATGTGTCCATCTGTGTGTCTGTCCACGTGTCCATCCATGTGTCCGTCCATGTGTCCATCCACGTATTCATTCATGTGTCCATCCGTGTGTCCGTTCATGTGTCCGTTCATGTGTCCATCCGTGTGTCCGTCCATGTGTCCATCCGTGTGTCCGTCCATGTGTCCATTTATGTGTCCATCCATGTGTTCTTTCATGTGTCCATCTGTCTGTCCATCCATGTGTCCATTTATGTGTTCGTCCATGTGTCCATCCATGTGTTCCTTCATGTGTCCGTCCATGTGTTTGTCCATGTGTCTGTTCCCATGTCTGTCCATGTGCTCCTCATGCTGCTGCCAATCTGGGGCTCACATCCAGAGCCCCCCAGATTTGGGGAGCAGGACCCAGCTGCCACCGCCCTGCTCTGCGGGAGAAGAAGGGAATGGGATGGTGACCGGGGTGGACTGGGACACTGGTCACTGCCCCAGGGATGGGCACTAATGCTGTCCGTGTGTCCACAGCCTCCAGAGCATCCCTGACCCTGGCAGAGAAAATGGAGAAGATGAACTGAGGGGGGTATCAGCGCCCCCGGTACCGGCACTGCGGCCCCGGTACTGGGACTGGCACCGGCACTCCCAGTACCGGCACCAGCATCCCCAGTACCGTCACCACTGCCCCAGTACCATCACCATGCTGACAGTACTGACTGTCATGACCAGTACTGACACCAGTGACTCCAGCACTGGCACCGTGGCGCTGGACCTGGGTCACTCTCAGCCGGGATCCTGGATGTGTCCAAGCCAAGCCTGTCCCGCCCCCGGTGCCACTCCCCACAATAAACCCTCCGTGCCCACGAGCCACCACTCCTGCCTGTTTAATTTGAGTGTTGTGTTCAGTTCTGGGCTCCCCAGTTCAGCAGGTGCTGAAGTGGGTCCAGAGAAGAGCAACGAGGCTGGTGAAGGGACTGGAGCACAAGTCCTATGAGGAGAGGCTGAGGGAGCTGAGGGTGTTCAGTCTGGAGAAGGGGAGGCTCAGGGGTAACCTCATCACTCTCTACAACTACCTGAAAGAAGGTTGTAGAAAGGTGGGGGTTGGTGTCTTCTGCCAAGCATCCAGCAATAGGACAAGAGGGCACAGCTTGAGCTCTGCCAGGGGAGGTTTAGGTTGGAAATTAGAAAAATTCTTTACAGAGAGAGTGATCAGGCATTGGAATGGCCTGCCCAGAGAGGGGGGACATTTACCGTCCCTGGAGGTGTTTAAAATGAGATTGGATGAGGCACTCAGTGCCATGATCTGGTAACCAGAGCGGCGTTGGATCAGGGGTTGGACTTGATGATGTCAGAGGTCTCTTCCAACCCAGCTGATTCCATGAGTCTAGTCTGTTTCTGTGACACCGCGCGGCGCCTTTAAGAGCGGGGGCGGGGCCTGGGGAGGGGGCGGGAT
>VXAU01002295.1:119275-134035 GCA_013399695.1 Formicarius rufipectus
GCCACCCCCTACATGAGCCACCCCCGTGATGAGCTCCAAGGCCAAGCGGGTGCTGCCCACGCGCCCTGAGCCCCCCAGCGTGGAGCAGATCCTTCAGGACGTGCAGGGCACCCACCCGGCCGACCCCGTCTTCGTCCTCCCCGCCGAGCCCCCCCTGGACCACGGCCCCGCTCCAGGTGAGCCCGGCATGGGCAGGGGGGCCGTGTGGACCCTCCCTCCCCTTACCCCCAGCCCCGCTGAGCCCTCCCTGTGCCCCACCAGGCTCCCCCGAGCCCGCGGCCGAGGAGCGGGAGCGGCTGTACCGGCAGAGCCGCTCCTACGTGGGGATGAACCAGCGGCTGCAGGAGTCCCGGGAGCGGCTGCGGGAGCAGCGCCGGCAGCTGGAGCGGGCGGGAGCGCAGCTGGAGCGCGGCATCGCGGAGATGAGGGAGAAGGCGCTCTGAGCGCCGGGGTCGCATCTCCGACTCTTCTCCAAGGGTGCCCCGGACGTGCTTCGGACTGGTGGGCACCTCGGGACATCCCACGTCGTGGTTTCACCTTCCCGAAGCCTGTTGGAAATCGTGTGTATCGGGCTTAAGGGATTGTGCTGTGGATTTTGCTGGTGTGCCGGGGCCTGGCTCTGCCACTTTGGGGACATTTCCCTGGGGAACAGTGAGATCTACCAGTGCCCAGCACGGCCATAGGTTCCCGGTGCAGGAACAAAGGCTTTCACCCCACGTTTACTCCCTTCCCTGGCTCCCATGTCCCCCATGGATGGCACATCCTCTGTGCCCTCACGCTGCCCCTTCCCTTATGACTTCTCCCTCTGGTACTGCCCGGAGGATGATCACGTCGCCTCCCGCATTGCTGAGTGCCTGAGGCAGGAGGGTTTCCGGGGCTTCATGGAGCACCAGGACCAAGTGGCTGGGACGTCTGTCATCCTGACAGCCATGGAGGTCATTGAGGCCAGTCGGGTGGCCATCCTGCTCCTCTCAGCCCACTCCATTGGTGACCCGTGGTGCCAGCGCGTGTCCGAGTGGAACTTGCTCCATGTCATCCAGCACTGCGGGACCAAGGTGGTCCCCGTGTGCGTGGGGGTGACAGAGGCCGAGGTGCCCCGGTTCCTGCAGCACCTCGTCCCACTGGACTACCAGAGCGAGTTCTTCTTTGGGAGGCTCCTGGCCAGCCTGAGATCCCACCCGGGGAGCCGAGCCAGACGGGTCCCACCCAAAGGGGTGCGCTGAGGGGGCCGGGTCAGGGGCCAGCACCAAGGGACCACTGGGCAGGCTGGGTCACTGTCACCCAGTGCTGGCCTCGTGGTGATGGTGGTGGGAAAACTGTCCTGCTCTGCTAATAAATGTGGTGGGAACGATTTACCCAGCACTGTGGGTTGCTGTAAATCTCTCTTTTTGGAGAGCTGAAGATGCCACTTTCTGTCTGCAAAACCGAGCACCATGGGGGCTGTGGGTGTTTCCCACCCCCACAGGTGTTACCCTGTGGGTGCCTCTTCCCCTTCCTGTCCCCCTCAGCGGGGTCTGTGTCCCACTGCCACCCTGCTCTGCTGTCACACGGGACGTGAGGCTCCTCTGGCACCGCACTGGAACACGGAGGAGACAGGAATGGGGGCGAGTGGCTGCCTGGGGCTGCTGCTGCTGCTGCTGCTCCCTCTGCCTTTGGGTGAGCACTGGGCTGGTGGGTCCGGGGTGCCCAGCAGGGTCTCAGCGTCACTGGCCAGGGTGGTGGCAGGTGCTGGTTGGGGGCCAAGACAGGATCTCCTCTCCCTGCAGCACGAGCCTGGCTCCGGCCATTGGTCATTGGAGGACATGAGGCCAAACCCCACTCCCGGCCCTACATGGTGTCCCTCCAGTTTGGAGGGGTTCACCGCTGCGGGGCAGCGCTGCTGCAGCAGCAGTGGGTCCTAACAGCTGCCCACTGCCTGGCCGGAAGGTGAGTGCAGTGCCATGTCCTGCCCAGCGCAGGGATGGGGGGCTCAGGGGTTTCCACGAGGCTGACACCGGGTCCTGGTGTGGGGCAGGGTGTGGATAAACGGGAGTGTGGTGGTGGGACTGCACAGCCTGAAGGACCACGGGGCGGCCGTGCAGACCTTCCCCATCCGGGCGGCCTGTCCCCACCCTGACTTCGACCGAGACACGATGGAAAACGACCTGCTCCTGCTCCAGGTGGGGCTCGGGAGGAAGAAGAAGGATCTGCCAGGGCGCTGGAGGAACAGGAGCGTTGGCGGTGCCAGGAAGTGCCGCCGGGGGTGGGGACTGGGGGGTTGAAAATGTGTCGGTGCAGCTGCACCTGCAGCCGGGCGAGTAGCTGGGTGACATTTTCTCTTCTCACCCTCAAGAGGTTTCACACCTCTGTAACATCTCCCCACTCCCATGGGCGCTGCATCGGCTCAGTACTGCCCCTCAACCACCCACCTGTGCTGTTGGGGTGCTCTTCCTCTGCCCCTCGACCTGCAGCATTGGGGTACTCCCTCTCAGCCCCCCACCTGCCGTGTTGGGCTGCTCCTCCCCTACTCCCTCTTGAGCACCCACCCATGGCATTGGGGTGCTCCCCCTTTGCCCCACACCTGCAGCACTGGGGTGATCCCTCTCGGCCCCTACCCAGGCATTGGGGTGCGCCCCCTTGACCCCACACCCGCAGTGCTGGGCTGCTCCCTGCCAGCTCCCCCGGCCGTGGTGGGGGTCTGACACTGCCCCCCGCCCGCAGCTGGAGGGGAAGGTGTCGCTGAGCCGGACGCGGCAGCTGATCGGGCTGCCGAGGCGGGGGCCGGCGGCAGGGGCCACGTGCAGCCTGGCGGGCTGGGGGCTCCGTGGGCGCAGGGGGCTCTCGCCCACCCTGCAGGAGCTGGAGGTGACGGTGATGGACCTGCGGATGTGCAACAACAGCCGCTTCTGGAACGGTGGCATCGCCCCCACCATGACCTGCTTCCAGGGAAAGCCCCGAGGCTCAACTCCCTCCAAGGTGAGGATTAGGGGGTCCCACGGCTACAAAGCTCTGCCCACCCTGAGCCGTCCCCGGGTGCCAGAGTGCTCCGAGGAGGATGCTCACCCTGAGTAGAGAGGTGAGATGTCCCCCCCCAGCCGTGGTGGGGGCCCCTGCCCCTGATTGGGGTTCACTCCCTGGTGTCCCCCCCTTCCCCCAGGGTGACTCGGGGGGCCCCCTGGTGTGTGGGAAGCGGGCGGCGGTGGCCGGCGTGATGTCCTTCACCAGCCCCGATGTCACCGACCCATTCAAGCCGCCGGTCGCCACCTCGATCGTGAAGTACAAGAAGTGGATCCAGAAAACCCTGCGGAGGGGCTGCAAGTCCCCCCCAGCCCCGGCACGTGGGACAGACTGAGTCCCCCTTCCTATTTACACAGGTTGGCTTTTAATTGGGAATACTGTCCAGAGCCCAGTAAAATAACATCCTTAGTACATAGATACAGTGGCAGGGGAGCAGGGCACGGTACAGCCTGGTGGGATTGTCCGTGGAGGAGGGGGAGAGAGGGGCTGGGGGCTGAGCTTGGGCCAGGGGGGGATGCTGGTCCTCCTGCTACCCTGTGCTCCACTACAGTACTCAGGAGTTGGGACACCTGCTGCCCCTGGGATTTTTCCCCCTATTCTTCAGCCCCAGCCCCAGATCTCCTGTACTGTCCACTGCCAGAGCCTATCCCCACGACCTTGGTGCACATCCCTGGGGACCCCCTACATGTCCCCACGGTCCTGGTGTCTTTCTGACTACAGAGTCCTTCACTATGTCCCCACAGCCTCCCAGGTGTGCCCCTGCACATGTGCCCATAGCTCTGTGTCTGTCCCTGCAGTCCTCCATGGCACTGGTATGGGGGGGACACATAGGTCACCTCATCCAAAACAGGTCGTGATGGTGGGAGGACTGGGAGATATCCAAGGGGTCAGGAAGCACCTGGATAGGGGGTCCCTCTGCACCCCATCCCACTCCCAGGAGCTGAAGCACTTCCTGCAAACCCCAGTCTTGGTACCTGGGGCCAGCTTGCAGCAGGAGTGGTGTGTCCTCAGGGGTTTGGGTCTAGGAGCTCCCCATGGGCGTAATCCAGTCCTCGATGGATTCGTGTCCACATCCACAAGGACACACCGGGATCCTGGCTGTGAGCTGGGACAGGAATCTCCCACCCTGGGGATGAGAGGCTGGAGGGCTGCAGATGGAGGTGAGGGACCCCAGACCCTTCCCTGGTCACCCCAGTGCCAGCTCAGCACCCTGTCCCTTCCCAAGGCAGCTCCTCAGTTTGGTGACACGACCCTGTGAAAAGCGCCTTGGAATGAGCCCATTGGGACCCCAGACACTCCCACGGGACCCTGCCTGGCTCCCCCCACGCTGTTTCCACCCTCTGCCACCTCAGACCGGCACAGAGACGGTGACTGCTGCACCCCTGTTAGCAATGAGAAGCCTCCAGCAGCACAAATGGTGGTCCTGGCCTCTCTCACGCCCTCAAAGCTTCTTCCCTGCGTCCCCTTCCTCCTGTTAATAAATGAGCTGTGATCACTGGCAGGGCTGGTGTTGGTGCCAGAGGAGTTGGAGCATATGGGGGTTTCCCTGTGCCGGGGTGTGCCGTGCCAGCTTCCCGGCATGTGGGATCAGACCCTGGATCAGACCCCTGCCTGCGGTGGGTGAGCAAGATGTGGGGACTTGGGGACACAGCCTCCCCTCAGCTTGTCCCGGGATGTCCATCAGCTGGGGAAGATGATCCGTGAGACTCACCCCAGGTTGTCAGCCCCAGTGTGTCCCCAGCCATGTCCAGTCCTTGGAACTGGGAATTGTGATGCTCCAGTACAGCAAGACCCCAGTAGGGGCCAGCAGTGCGTTGGGGTGTCTCCCTGGTCCCCAGCTGTCCCACATCACCGTGCGTGTGTGTCCCCAGCACAGTCCTGCCCAGCTCCCGCGGGCCGGGGCTGTGACACGGACCCTCATGGGGCAGCTGCTTAAGCTTGGATTTTCTCCACTGCCTTGTCAGCCACAGCCATCACCGCCATAGGGCTGGGGACGTAGTTGAAGGGGGTGACCCTGGCGGCTTTGCTGGGGGAGCCGTGTCTGCTGGCGGGGAAGGTGCCGGTGGGCGCCTCGTGGCCAAAGGAGATAGGCAGGGCAGCCTTGGTGGGCGCGGGGGCTTCTCCATCGCCTGTGACACGGGGGTGCGGGGGTCCCTCGCGAGTCTCCAGCGTGGGAGAAGTGCTGGAGTTGGTCTTGGAGGTGGCGAAGTCCTCGGTCTGCACCACGGCGTCGCTGGTCTTCCTGGGGCCGGGGGTACCGGGGGGCTCGTCCTCGGCGGAGTCCGCCAGAGGCAGGGCGGAGGAAGGCAGCGTGCTCTTGAGGATGTGGGGGATGTCTTCGTCCCGAATCCTCCGCCACGTGCCCTTCATCATCACCACCGGCGGCTTCCCCGGAGGGCTTGCGGGAGCCGCCTCGGGCTGCCGGCGCCGCGCCGCCGCCTCGGAGCGCACGGAGGAGGACGGGCTGCCCGCTCGCCGTGCCACGCTGATGTTGGGCGAGGACGAGTAGCGCTTGAAGGGCTCGGCCGCGGGGATGCTGGTCTTCACCGGCAGCCGGGATGGGCTCTCGGAGCTGGTCCTGCGCGGAGGCTTGACCCCGGTGGTGGTGGCTTTGGCGCCGGGCTGGGCTCTGGGGACGAGAGGTCGCGGGCCGGGGGACGCCGGCTTGGCCGCCTTGAGCTCGTCGCAGCGGGAGGAGCAGAGGAACACGGCCGGGAGGGTGGCACGGCTGCGCTGCGGGGACCCTCGGCGAGGCAGCGAGGACGCCGGCGCCGCCGGGGCCAGCTCAGTGCGGTGGCGCAGCAGTAGGCTGGAGGATTCCTTGATGAAGGTGAGCTGGCGCAGGAAACCGGAGCGGTCCGAGTCGCTCCCGCTGGAGCGGGCGGATGACATCCGCACCAGGTTGAGCCGGCTGCCCCCCGAACCCACGGCCCGAGCCTTGGAGCCATCCACCTGCTCCTCCAGCACGGGCATGGCCGCCCGACCCGGCAGCACCTTCCTGCTGGGCTTCTGCATGAAGGGGATGCGCACGGGCGACTTCTGTGTCTTGGACTGCTTGGGAGCCGGGGATTTGGGGGCCGGAGCTCTGGCCGGGGGTCCCGGTGGGGAGGATGAGCCCCCTGTCTTGCCCGTGGCTGGGGCGCCAGGCTTGGTGAGCTGGGAGGGCGATGGCAGCTTCTTGGGGCCGTGTTGGGAGGGGGTGGAGGTGCGGGAGGAGCCCGAGGAAGGGGGACCCTTCCCCATGCGGGCGGGCGGTGTCGTGCTCCTCTTGGGCAGCGCCAGGTCCCCGGTTTCGGGAGCCTTGCCCAGCCGGTGCAGGCTCCGCGAGCGCTGCTGGCTCAGGGAGAGGTTCTTGGCCGGCGGCGCCTCAGGCTTGGCCGCCGGGGTCTTCTTCGGGGTGGCTCGTGGGCTGGGGGCATCCTTGGCCAGGCTGGGCATGTAAATGACGGTCCTGCCACGGAAGACCACGGGCAGATTGGGCACCGGTTTGGAAGGTGCCGGGCTCCGCTCTGCCCTGGCACCAGCGCGGCCGGCAGGACGGGCACCGGCCGTGTCCTTCCTCTCTGGGCGGCCCTTGCTGTGCTCCCTTCTCTCCATGTCCCGGCCGGATGCGCTGCCGGGCCGCTTCTTCTCCTGCCTGCCCAGGGAGAGCTGCAGCGTGGAGCCCACCGAGAGCCCCGACATGAAGGAGAGGATGGAGTCGGACTCAGAGGAAGGCTCCCGCGACAGGGAGGCAGCAGCCTGATGCAGCCAGGTGACGATGGAGTTGGCTCCCTCCTGGATGGCCTGCCACTCCACACTGTCCAGGTCGGAGCCCCGGTCGGAGCCGGGGTCCTCGTCCAGGTGATTCCTGACCTCAGCTTTCCTCTCCCTCCCGCCGGCGCCCGGCGGCTTTTGCTTTCTTTCCAGTCCCCTGCGACGAACCGCGGGCCGCCGGCGCTTGGGCATGGCCGAGCCGATGCACTTCTGCAGCAGGTCATCCTCCGAGTTGAGGCTGGGGGAATTGGGGGAGCCCCCCTGCGCCTGCCCCACCGCGGCCGACCGCGGCCAGGTGGCTTTGCCGCAGGGCTGGCCCCGGTCCTCGCCGTCCGAGAGGTTGGCGTCGCTCAGGGAGCTCATGGAGGAGCTGAGCGAGTAACACGGCGGCGTCTCGTCGGCGATGAGGTTGTTCTGCGGTTTTGCCTTCGGCGCACGGGGACCGGGCTCGGGATCCCTGCGGGGGATGGAACTGCCCAAGCGCTCCCTCCGGGGTGCCCGGCCGGGCTGGGCTCTGCTGCCGGACCCCTCCCTGCCCGCCTCGGGCAGCCCGTCCAGCTCCGGATCGTAGAAGCAGTAGACAGCCTCCTCCGTCGGCGTGGTGTGGCACAGCGACTGGAAGACCACCCCGTCCTCTTGGGGGTCATCCTTCCTCCCGGGAGCGCCACTGGCCCTCCCCACCCCCAACTCCAGGCTGGCTGCGCTCTTGGGGGGGGTCTGGCCCCGTTTCCCATCCCCACCTTGGCCGCGGCCCGGCTCGGCTTTGCCCTTGCCGGCAGAGCTGATCCTGGCGGGCGCCGAGCTGCCGGAGGCGGCTCTCCTGGCCGGGATGGTGCGGCCCTCGCGGCGCCCCTCGGGCAGCGGGTGCTCGGCCTCCTCGCCCGCCGGGTACCGCAGGGTCTCGTCGCTCAGCGAGGCGGCGCTGGAGAAATTAACGGGAGTCCCGTCGGCCGAGTCGGTGAAGGAGTCGTCGTCCTTGAAGAGGTCGCGGGCGGTGGCTCGCAGGTGCCTGGGGACACTGGAGTGGGCATGGGCTGGCACCAGCATGTAAACGGGGACGTGCACTGGCTTCTTGGTCTGGGGGTGAAGCACCTGGCCGGACAGCAGCGATGTCTTGACCTTGCGGAAGCGGGAGGGCATGGCAGAGCTGATGCACTCCTTGAGGATCTCAATGTCGTCGTCGTCGGGGGCCTCAGGGCGGTCGGCCCGACGCCGGCCCTCCAGGCACCGCTCCTCCCGCCGCTCCTCCCGCTTCTCATGAGCTGCGAAATTTAGGCTGTTCTTCTCCGGGAAGGTGGGAATCAGCTTGAGCTCTACATCCTTCTGGACATAGTGCTCGTGGAGGGGCAGGGCGCTCAGGCTGGAGGCACACGAGAAGTTCTCGTTCGGTTTTTCCACAGTGAAGTAGACCATGGAGTCCAGGTCCTGGGGCAGCTGGAAGCGTTCCTTGAAGTCTGTGATCTCCATGAACTTCTTGACGTTGTTCTCCCACTGGATGTTGAACTGGCTGGTCTCCTTCTCGGGCTGGCAGCCCAGCTCAAAGAGGGGGGTCTTGCTGCGGCTGGGGGGCATAGTCTGCCCCGGGCTGTCGGGGAGCTCACTGGGGCTGATGGTGCCGCTGATCATCTCACTGCACGGGTCACTCTGGATGGAGCTGGCAATGGAGGGGCTCTCGAAGCTGCCCAGGGAGCTCACAGAGCTGCAGCGGCTCATCACCAGCGGCGTCTCCTGGATGTAGTTCTCCGAGGAACTCGAGGGTGTCAGGTCATCCTGGCGTGAGGGCGATGTCTCCCTCAGGAAAACCTTATCCCGCTTTGGGAAGGGGATGCTAATGGGCTGGGAAATCCCCACCGGTGTGGTGGGACCCAGATCCACCACCTTTTCCTTCTCCTGCCTCCCATCGTCCCCTTCTGTGTCCCCTTCCTCCATCTCCAGGATCTCCAGGGAGGAATCACTGTCCAGGTCATTCTCACTGTGGCTCTGCCCATCCAGCACATTGTCTGCTGAGGAGAGGGAGGAGAGGGAGCTGCACCGGGAGAAGCAGATTGGGGTGTCCTCCACCGAGTACTTCTGCACTGACTCCTGCTCTGCCGCGGCGAGTGGCTGTGCCGGCAGCTTCTCTGGGATCTTGCTCAGGGTCTCAGCTGTCTGCAGCAGTGCCGGGGGGAGCCAGGCTTGCTTCCTGCCCAGCAGGGAGGGCTGGTGGCCGGCAGCCGCACCGCTCTTGGCCAGGCTCTCAAGAAGGGGCACATGCTGGTAGGACGGGGAGAGCTTGATGGTGTGGACATGGGGGTCAGGGGGCTGTTTGCTGCCTACCTCCTTCTTCCATTCGGGCTCCTTCTCCGGCACCTTGGGGCTGGGGAAAGTCACCATCTTCTTGGCCCGTTCGGGCAGGTCTGGCTGCTCCGGTTTGTCCTGCTCAGCCGGGTCCCGTGCAGGGGGCTCGGCCCGCTCTGGTTTGCTGCCCAGGATGCTCTTGAGGTCGAGCCGGCTTGGCCGCTTCTGGTAGCGCTGCAACTCATCACGGTAGTCGAGGAAAGCAGCCCTGGGGCAGGGCTTCATGTGCTCCTTGGTGCAGTAACCATCACTGGTGCTGCCACTGTTGAGGCTGTCAGTGGACAGGCTGGTGTAGGCCGTCTTCAACCGCAGCAGGGTGTGTGCCCGGCTCAGGCTCTCCCGCTTGGCAAAGCCACCAGCATCGGAGAGCCGGCACGGCGAGCAGGACTGGGCGCGCGCCTCGTGCCCCTCCTCAGGGCCGTACTGCCAGTCCAGGCAGTGGTCCTCGGAGCTGAGGCTGAAGCTGTCATCCGAGGAGTTGTGCATGGTGGAGATGTCCTCCACCAGCTTGTCGATCTTGGCCACTGTGCTGGAGATCTTGTTGGCCAACTTCTCGGCAGCCAGTGAGACGTCATCCTCGGGCAGTGGCAGCTTTTTGGGCTCTGCCAGCTTCCCGCTGCCATCCTTCTCTGGCTCCGGGCATCGCCTCTGCGCCAGCACCCGCGGCAGCGCCTGGCCCTGCAGGAAGGAGGAGTTGAGGAACATGGAGAGGACAGAAGCGCTGGCTGTCTCCACCCCGGTGGACACATTGGGCACCTCGTCATCGTCAAAGCAGCCAGAGTCGGAGGCGTAGTCCTTCACCAGGCTCTCCATGTGCCTCAGCGGCTTCTTTGTGGTCTGGCTCTTCAGGCTCTGCTTCTCCATGGTGTCGAAGGTCTCAGCCAGGTGTTTGGCATCCAGCTCGGCCTCCAGAGCCTTCTGCTTGCGCATGTAGAGCGAGGGCATGCAGGACCCTGGTGACACCACGGCCGTGTCCTTGTACTTGGGGGGCCGGTTGGTGAGGAGGTTTCGCAGCGCAGCCGCGCTGCCCATGGCGATCATCTTGTGCTTGGAGTGGATGAGGTTCCGGAGCATGCTGACTGCCCCCAGGTCCCACAGCAGCTCCTGGTCGCGGGGGCTGCGGGCAGACAGGTTCCACAGGGTGCCGCAGGCATTGCTGACGATGGTCAGGCTGTGCGAGCGCAGGTGCTGCAGCAGTGTCTGCAGGCAGTTGTGGTCCCGGAGCACCTGCCTGTGGGACAGAGGGGACCCCTGGATGTCAGGATGGTCCTCGATCCCACTCCCTGCTGCCTTTCTTGGGGACAGTGGTGTCCTCACCCCTGCCCAGGCACAGCATCTCCCCAGTGCTGTCTCTGGGGGTGTGCAATGCCCTCCACCCCTGTGGCACTCCATGGCACCCCTCAACACCATCCCCGTGGTGCCTGGGGTTCCCCTTCTTACCCACAGCAATGGCATCCTCCAAGCCCATGCCTGGGATCTATGGTGCTCCCCAGCCTCTGTGGCACCTTCCCACCCTACTCCCAACCATGGCGTGCCCCAGTGCCATCCCTGTGGTTTGTGGTACCCGGGGTCCCTCATCCCTGTCCATGGTGCATCCCCCCTCCATGGTCGCCCTCACCTGTAATCCTCCCGCGTGGCGACGAGGCTGGAGACATTCCTGAGGATGCCACCACCACTCTCAATGATGGCCAGGGAGTTGCTCTGGCACTTGTAGGTGAGGGTGCTCACCAGGAAGCCCAGGGCCCCTTCCACGGCGCAGATGGCTGCCTTGTTCTCCGTGCTGTGCGCCGACAGGTTCCACAGCGCACTCAGGACGCTCTTCAGGGTGGATTCCTATCCCAGGGAGGGTCACACACCCTTTTCAGCCGCTGTTCAGGTGCTCCATGCCCGCTCCCACCCCACCTGGCACTCACCTTGCCAGCATGCAGGGCACAGCGTGTCAGCCCCGTGACACTGCCCACCTCCCGCAGCACCTTCTTGCTGTTGATGTCAGCACGCCAAGAGAGGTTCCTCAGGATGCTGGAGACCACCTGGAGGGGCAGAGCAGTGTAAGTGGGCACTGGGACTGTCCCCCTGCCTGTTACCTCATCCCCAGGGAGCCCCTCACATCTCTGGCACCCACCTGGTGCAGCTCCTCGCTGTCAGAGCCCAGCTGAGCCACGATGGCCTCCATGCAGCCCCGGCGGGAGCACAGCGTCGCCTGTGAGGAGGATGAGGGTGGTGAGGGTGATGCTGTGACCCCCTGACCCTGCCAAACCCGCCAAACCCCCTCGAAACTGCTGCCCCCCCACCTTGTTGACCACGTCGCCGAAGGTGAGGTTGGTGAGGGCCATGCCCGCGTAGCGCCGCAGCGCCAGGTTCAGGGGGTCGTTCGTCATCTTGTGCATCTCATAGTCCACCTGCAGCAGCTCAGCCACTGCCTGCAGCCCACCTGTGGGATGGGACAGGGGTGGTCTGAGATTCCTGTACCCCCCTACCATCCCCTGCCCAGCGGGAAGGAGGGTGGGCAGGGCCCCCTCCCCGCACTCACCCAGCTCATTCATGGCCCGCCGATACTCCTCGTCGAAGGAGAGCTTCATGATGGCACAGGTGGCCTGGCAGATCTGGGGCTCGATGGGCACAGGCACTGCAGGGGGGAATGGAGGTCAGTCCTGGGCGTTGGCACCGGTGGTCCTCCCTGTCACCCACAGCCTGTCAGACCCCTGCCCCACCAAGAACGTGCGATCCCCCTTGCTCCTCCCATACCCGCACCCTCGGGGCCCCGGCCCCCGTCCCGGCTCTGCATCTGCAGCCAGTCCCAGCAGGTCTCTGAGTAGGAGCGGATCTGCTCCAGCACGTGCAGCACCCGCATCTCCTTCTTGGCCTGGCCCTCATCGGGCTGGGAGAAGACAATGTTGTGGAGGGCAGCGTTGGCCCTCATCCGGGCATCCTTGGCACCCGTGGGGCTCTCAGGGGGCCCTGGCTCCCCATCGGAGTCGTGCAGGATCTGGATGAGCAGGGGCAGGCAGCCTGACTTGCGCATGGCCAGGCAGCTCTCCTGGGAGCTGGACATGGCCAGCAGTGTGCGGGACATGTCCTCCTTGTCCCGCGTGGCCAGCATGGACAAGAGCCAGAAGACCACCTCCACCTGCAGGAGCAGGACACAGGGTTACACTGAGGCCCCCCAGACTCAGCCCACCTCTACTTGTGAGGGGACATGGGGTTACACTCAGCCCCCCCCCAGACTCAGCCCACCTCCACCTGCAGGAGTGGGACACAGGGTTACACTCAGCCCCCTCGATTCAGCCCACCTTCATCTGCAGCGGGGACATGGGGTTACGCTCATCCCCCCTGGTCTCAGCCCACCCCACCCAGGCCTGGAGTGGCTGCCCCTCACCTTGCTGTTGCCCCCCTCCTCAGGGTGGGTCGGGGGGTCTAGGCTGCCATCCCCCTCCATGCCTGGCACCTTCCCGCAGAGCTGCAGAGGAGGGAGCAGTTGCAGGGGGCTTTATTGTGCTGCCCTCGTCCCCAATGCCCATGCCTTCCCCACTTTTCCACCACCCACTGGTGCCATTAAACCTGGCAGCAACTCCCAGTCTTTGCTTCCGTCAATGCCAGGAGTGTATTTTAAGCTAAAATCAGGGATGATTGGGATGGGGGGGCTGCTACAGCTGTGGGTTCAGGAAAGGGAGAGCGTGGGAGAGCAAGCGGGGAGGGAACCAGGGATGAGACTGTGGAGCTGATGGAGAGGGTTGGAAATGAGGGGCTATAAGGATTTGGGGGTGTTTGGGGCTGATGGAGGTACTGGGGTTGATTGAGGGATGGGGGTGATGGAGGGACCATGGCAATGGTAGCCTGGAGGTGATGGAGGGGCCGTGGGGAGCCACATGGGGCTGTGGGTGACAGTGGGGCCCTGGTGATGGCAGCCTGTGACGATGATGATGATGATAGCCATGGTGGGGCTGTGGGTGACAGTGGGGCTGTGGCAGTGTCAGCCCATGATGATGATGACAATGGTGATGACAATGATGATGATGATAACCACGGTAGTGCTGCTGTAACGGTGTGGCCATGGCGATGGCAGCCTGTAACAATGATGATGACCGTGGTGGGGCTATGGGTGATAGCAGGGCTGTGTCAGTGGCAGCCCATGATGGTGATGATGACAATGATGCTGATGACCGTGGTAAGGCTGTGGGTGACAGTGGGGCTGTGGCAATGGCAGCCCATGATGATGATGAAGATGATGATGAAGATGATGGCAGTCTGCCCGCCCTGGCGCCTCGGTTGGCGGCAGATGCCGTGGGAGCCCCCGCGCTCGCCCGCCGAGCCATGGCCTACTTCTGGTCTCCATGGCAACTGCCCATTTCACGGTGCCCGAGCCACACAAAGCCCTGGCTGTGCCGACGGGGACACAGCGGGGACGAGGGCGGGGGGGTTGTGCTGGCCCCCTCCTCCACCCTGCCTGGCTCCATCACCCGCGGGGACCAGGGACACTCCGATGCCATCCCAGTACCTGCGGCTCCGGCTGCTGTGCCTTGTCCTGCGCCTCCATCAGCTCCTTGTCGATCTGCTCCAGCCGGGATGCCCGAATCTGGGAGGGCAGAGAGGGGATCAGCGAGGGCTGGGACCCCCCAGGACTGCAAAACCAGGTGTGAGGGGTGTAAGTGTGCAAGGAACGAGGTGAAGGTGAGAGGAGCTGGTGCAAGGTGTGAAGAACCGGTGCAAGGGTGCAAAGACTGGTGTGCAAGTGTGTAAAGGTGCCCAGAGCTGGGTGTGAGGGTGCCCAGCGGCAGAACAGGGGATGTGTGGGGGGGTGAAGGACCCGACCTGTGCCCGCTGCACCATCTCATCAGCCGTCCCGAAGCGCTCCTCCATCAGCGAGCGGATGTGCTGCGCCTCGAACTGCAGCTGCTGCCGGATCAAATCCATCTGCATGGAGAACTGGGGGGCACGAGGGGGTGGTGTGAGCAGGGCAGGGTCCTGGCTGTGCCCCAGGGCCGGGGGGAGGGCTGGGGGTGGCCCAGCTCACCGTCTCCACGTGGGGCAGCTCGTCCAGGCGAGTGGCCAGGCTCTGCAGCTGAGCATAATACCAGACCTTCTCCTTCTCCTCCTTCTCGATCTCCCCCAGCAGGAAGCACCTGGGATGGGGGGACCCCATCAGCACAGCCCCTGACCCACTCCCCACCCTCTGCATCCCCCAGACCATCACCTCTCCCGGTCCAGCTCCTCCAGCATCCGGAGGGTGGCCCTGCCCAGGTCCCCGGGGCCGTCACGGTGGGATGTGGGGGCCGGTGGACTCTCCTCGGTGCCTCGCCCGGCGCTCGTCACCTCCGGGGCAAACTTGAGGTTGTAGAGGCTGGTGATGTCCATCTGCAGGGCTGGGCACGGGGACAGCAGAGTCAGAATGGGCTTGGCGGGGACTCCCCCTCCCCACCCTGCCCAGGCACCCACCTTTGAGCTGGTCCAACACCTCCGTTTGCCCCGAGGACACCATGACTCGAGCCTCCTGCTCCAGCTTGCCCTGGAGATGCTTCAGGACCTCCTAAAACAGGGATGGAGCTGTCCAGGAGGGGCAGGAGGGACACGGAGGGAAACCTCTCTCTGCAGCTCCAGCTCGGGGTCCGTGTGTCCCCCCCCCCCCATCGGGGGGCTGTGCCCACCTTCATGTCCGAGGTCTCATTTTCCAGC
>VXAU01002295.1:138031-166850 GCA_013399695.1 Formicarius rufipectus
GACACCCCCCAGACCGAACCTGTCCCCCAGACTGAGGTGACCAGTGTATTCCCAGTGTCCTCGGGGACCAGCCTGGGGGTGGCATCACCACCTGAGCCCGCTGTGCCCCCGGGATAAGCAGGACCCCTCCAGCCCACCCCTCCTATGGCCATGACCATGGTCTCAGCTACTGCCGAGGTCATTGTCACCCACCCTCCTGGCTGGGGCATCCTGGGCCTCCTGGCATTCCCCTCCTGGGGCTGAGGGTTCCCACTCATTCTGAGGGGACAGAGGGACCCCAAATCTGCCCCCTCCCCACAGTGGGATCAGCACGAGGACCCTCAAGGTCATGTCGTTCAAACAAAAGGGACCCAGTGACAAGGGACCAAAAAGGACAAAGGGTGGGAGACCCAAAGTGCTGGAGCTGGGCCCTGAGGGACCCCCGAAGGAACCCCACAGGGCCTCAGTCAGAGGCGACCACAGGACCACACTGGGGACAAACAGCTCCTTCACTGGTGGCTTCTGTTGGCAGGCATTGGGTTCCCTGGGCTGAGTCCAAGTTCTGCAGCAGCTACAAGCCCTGACTGGATCATCCACCTCTGGACCACCCTCCTCATCCCAGAAAACAGTTTCTCCCTCAAAACATGTCTCTCCCTCCCAGCCTGGGCTGCAAACCCTACCATTCTGGTCCTAAACACCAAACCCCTTTGGAATCCCAAATGCGAGGTGAGAAAATAATTATCTGAGATCCTGGCATCCCATGATGGGCATCTGGCAGGGTCTTGATGAGCAGGGCTGGTTCCAAGGTGCAGGGAACCCACCCCCACTGCTCCTCAATCCAGTGTTTCCACATTCCCAGGGCAATCCCAGCCTTTCATAAACCATAAATAAAGCTAAATAGAAGGAAACGCCGTAAATATGGAAGTGCCATTCCCCGCCTCCCAGCAAGGAGCAGAGAATTCAATTCACTTCCTAAACCCATGTGAAGATAAGCACCCTCTGCAGGCACTGATGGAAAGCAGTGCCAAAAACCTGTGAATCTTCAGGAAAACACCAGACCATGGCCCAGTCCCACCCCGCCCTGGAATGGTGAGGCAGGAGACGAGAGATCCAGGAGGAATGTGTTTATTTACACTGGGTGGCTCCCGGTGTTACTTGAGCGGGATGAAGCGGGAGGAGTGGGTGGCTCCGATGCCGGGCCGGCCGTGCTTCACTGGCTTGTACGTGATGGAGAACTCGCCCAGGTAGTGGCCGATCATCTCTGGCTGTAGGAGGAGAGATCTCTGCTGGGGGCAGGGCAGGGGGGCACAGGGACACCTCCCATCCCCATCCCGGTGCTGGCAGGAGCCCGGCACAGCCGGTTATTCCAGTGGTTATTCCAGACGGGCTTTTCCCATCCAGGAGGAAACAGAGGCTTGACAAGGAGCCAGAGGGGCTCAGCAGGATGGGGGGACCCCAGATTCTCCAGCCAGCGCTGCCCACCCCAGGAGAGGGGACGCAGGAGACATGTGCCCTTCCAGGTGGGGTTTAATGCCAGGTAGGAGCAGAAAATGCCATTTAACGCCAGTGGTGGTATCAGGTGACACCACCCCCGTGGGTTATTCCACTCCTGGGAAAGATCACGGATTTGTTTCATCTGGAAGTGGTGCTGATGGGGAGATCTGTTTCATCCCAAAGCAAGGAGCCAAGGCTGAGCACAGCCAGGGCCCAACACATGCACACGACAGCTGTGATGTTTCAGTGCCTCAGAACCACACTGAGGCCCGGAGACGCCCTTGGGAGCAGCTCTTGCCAGGGATGACACCTCCAGGTGTCCCTTTGGGCTACAATGAGCCTGGACCTCCCAGGTGTTCTTCCAGGGCAGCCCTGCTCCAATGAGGAGCCTGCTCCTTTTCCAGAATGATACCTCTAGGTGTCCCTCTTGGCCAGCCCTGCCCTAAAGAGGAGCCTGAATCCCCCAAGTGTCCCTCTGGGCCATCCCTGCTCCAAGGAGCAGCCTGGACCCATCTCAGACAGGGCACACAGTTCCACCGAAGTTTAAAGTGCCCATTCTGCTCACCCTGGAGCAGCACCCACCTCCCCAGGCCCAGCTCACCTTGATCTCCACCTGGTTGAAGGTCTTGCCGTTGTAGACGCCCACCATGCTCCCCACCATCTCTGGCAGGATGATCATGTCCCTCAGGTGGGTCTTCACCACCTCAGGCTTCTCCATGGGTGGTGCCTCCTTCTTTGCCTTGCGCAGGCGCTTGAGCAGCGAGTGCTGTTTGCGGCGCAGGCCCCGGTTCAGGCGCCGCCGCTGCCGCGCGCTGTACAACTGCATCAGCTGCTCGCTGGGCACAGGGGGCATGGGGTCAGGGGGGCACAGCCAGGGGAGACCCCCCAGCGACCCCCCACAGCCTGGGGGATGGCAGGGGAGAACACCCAGTGATCCCAAACAGTCTGGGGTATGGCCAGGGGAGAGCACCCAGTGACCCCCCACAGCCTGGAGGATGGCAAGAGAGAGCACCCAGTGACCCCAACCAGTGTGAGGTATGGCCAGGGGAGAGCAGCCAGTGATCCCAAACAGTGTGGGGTACGGCCAGGGGAGAGCACCTAGTGACACCCCACAGCCTGGAGGATGGCAGGGGAGTGCACCCAGTGACCCCAAAAAGTCTAAGGTATGACAGGGGAGAGCACCCAGTGACCCCAAACAGTCTGGCCAGGTGACACCCCTTGAACTGAGTCTGGGAAGACCCCGAGGAACCCCAAAGTGAGCCTGAAGTATGGTGAGGGGAGACCGCCGGGGACCTCCCAAATAGCCTGGGGCACAGCCCAGAGACATGCCCTGAACTGAGCCCGGGGAGACCCTCAGGGATCCAAACCTGAACATGAAGTACAGCCCAGGGACCCCATAATGAGCCTGGGGTACGGCCTGGGAAGACCTCAGGGACCCCACAGCAATAGGGTTACCCAGACTGAGCCTGGGGTATGGCCTGGGGAGACCCAAAGAGACTCCAAAATGAGCCTGGTGTAGGACCCGGGTAGACGCCAAAACCACAGGGTTACCCAGACTGTGCCCAAGGCACAGCCCTGGAGAGCTCCCCGGGGATCCCACACCCGCAGCATCACCCACCGAGGGACCCCACACAGCCCCAAAAGCAGCCGCCAACCCCCCATATCCCGTTTATTTCAGGTATTTTAACAGAGCCCGAGCACAGGGCCCAGGGGCGACCACCAAAATCCCAGCCCCGGGTGACGCCCTCGCCCGGCGCCGGCCCTTACTAGGACATGTCGAGAAGCTGGTCCAGGTCCACCCCGCGGTAGGTGAATTTTCGGAAGGTTCTCTTCTTCTTCTGCTCCACCTCCGCCTGCAGCGGGGCAGTCGGGGAAGGGATGAGGGATGGGGATCAGGGAAGGGCGTCAAGGAAGAGGGTCGGGGAAAGGGGTCAGAGATGGGAGTCAGGAACGAGAGTCAGGTAGGGGGATCATAGCGAAGGGCGGTCAGGGAGGGGGATCATAGCGAAGGGCGGTCAGGGAGGGGGATCATAGGGAAGGAGGGTCAGGGCCGCCCAGCCTCGCACACGGCAAGGCCGCGGCCCCTTCCGAGCTCCGCGGGGCGCCCAGGGCACCACCCCCCACCCCGGGGAGGCCCATCCGCCGACCCCTCCGGGACGCCAGACCGAACGGGGCCCGAGGGGCCCCGATGTTGGTGGATGGGCCCCGATGGCGCCGCCTGGGCCTTCCCCGTACCCACCATCTTGTCCGGGGCTCCGCGGAAAGGGGCGGAAGCGGCGGATCTCGCGAGAGCCGCGGAAAGGGCAAGAAGCCGCACCCGCGCAGCACTTCCGCCCTCACTTCCCTTAAAGGGGCCGCGGCCGCGGAGCGCGGCCTGGGTGGTGTTTGGGGGCAGACCCTTCTGCTTCCCCCTAAACCCACTGCCCGTGATCCCGGGGAGGCGGCGCGGGCTGCTCAGGTTCTAGCGGAACCGCTTCGTGCCGTTGGCCCAGAGTGGGACATCACAGAGACAGATCAGTCGCCTGCACGGCACAGCCACATCTCGACCTGGACATCGCGGCCACACCTGGGCAGGTGTGAGCGTCGTCACCTGCCAGGAGCTGACTTCATCCTGCACCAATGGGCCCTCATCCTTCATCCATGGACCTTCCTCTTGCACCAATGGGCCCTCATCCTTCATCCATGGACCTTCCTCTTGCACCAATGGGCCTCCATCCTTCATCCATGGACCTTCATCCTGCACCAGTAGATTTCCCTCCTTCACCCACAGACCTTCATTCCTCCCCAATGGATTTCCCTCCCTCCCCCACAGCCCTTCACCTCCCGCTGCCTTCTCTCCACAGCCAGTGGCTGTTCCTGGTTGAAGTGAGGACACTCCAGGTGTGGCAGAGCAGAACCAGCCCTGGTCGATCCGGTTTGTCCACAGGCGCAGGAGGTTCCAGCAGATCTAATGGCGCCCCTGGGAACCTGGAAGGGCTGGTTTTGCACTGAACGGATCTGAATCCAAGCCATTTTATCCCAGGTGAGTTCAAAGCCAGCAGGTCCTCTCCCTTTGTGTATCCCTGAAGCTCTGAGCTGTTGTGCTGTACCCTTTCCACCGTGTTTTCCTGCAGCCCAAACCTCAGTGAGGGAGGCGAGGTGGTCTCAGAAGTGACACTTGCACAAACACAACATGCCTGGAGAAGCTCCTGTTCCAGGGAAGCTCCATGAGCTCGTGGGTGTGATGGAGTGAGGAGCAGAGACACAAGGATCTGAGCCTAGAGGATCCACAGCGAGTGGAACTGGCATGATGCACAAAAACCACACAACACCCTCTGAACTGATCCAAATCCTTCCAAGAGTGAACCTGTGACCTCCATGCCATGGACACATCCCAAATTGCACATGTGCTGAGCAAGGCCACCTCATTAACAGTAATTAATTACTAACAAGCACAGACACAGCCCCTGGAGCTGGTTCTGAGAGTTTTGGGTCTGACAAAGCTGCTCAGCCCAAGGGCCAGTCCCATCCCAGGCCATTCCTTTCCCATGGGCTCAATCCCACATTTCAGAGCCAAATCCTGAAGTGACATTCCCAAAGACCCAGGTCAAAGTTAGTCACAGAAGATGCTGATAAATCCACAAATTACCCATTTTTCTAAAGCACCTGGAAGCCTCGAGGTTAGGTGAGGAACAGCATTTGATGTCACTGCCACCAACACAGAGGGACAGGCCAAGGAGTTTAGGAGCCCTCAACCCTGATGGATCCAATCCAGGTCAGAGCCCTTCAGCAGGTGATTCCAGGTGGGAGCCAGGAATAGCTGTGCTCCCCAGGAGGGTGGGCACAGCTGGTGACAGCACACAGAGGCACAGCAAAACTGCACCCCGAGAGAGAAGTGACTCTGCCAACAGATTTCTCAGGAAAACCCAGACTCACGAGCAAAAACAAAAAACCAAAAACAGCCAACCAAACAAAAGAAAACCCCCAAAAAAACAGAAAAATGGAGACAAGCTGGTGTTTCTAATCCAAAGGTTCTTGTCTTTATTCAAACCAGGGCTCAGCACTCCAGTGCCAAACGCACCGAAACCTTTAGCCTGAGGGAAATCTACACCCCAACGAGGCCCCCAGAGCTCCCCGAGGGGCGAGAGGCACACGGAGCACAGACCCACAAGTATCTCTGTGCATCGGCAGGTCCTGCCCCTGCCCTGGCCCAGCTCTGCCCCCCTCCCCCACAACAACAGCAAAATACACTCAGTAGATTTCTGTCAACTCCCAGAGTTTCGGATCCCTCCGCCCCAGCGCCGCCGTGGGCAGGGAGGGAGGGGCTGGACCCTCCCCCACCCCCGACAGCGCTCACGGAAACCCTGTTTTAAATTAAAAAATAAGCCAGCATACATAGTAGAAAATTTCTCTTAAAAATTTCACAATCTGTAAATGTATATATTTTTTTCTTTTAAACATAAAAGTTTACAATATACGGTAAAACAAAGGCTCAGGAAAAATAATTTCAAAAAAAAGAAACCTGAAGTTTTGAATTAAAGCTGAAGACATTTTTAAAANTGTGATTGTCACAAGTTCAGAAATCTGGGATCCTGGAGTTCAGCTGGTCCCAGAGATCCCTGTGGACAGCACTCCCTGATTGCCAGCCTAGGCTAGCGCCGGTAGGGATGGAATCCTTGCACGTTGTGGTTCTGTCCCCGGCCGAATCCGCTGCCTCCGGCCGGGGGGCCACTGGATGGCTGCACCGAGGGGCTTCCGTAGGGAGGGGGCTGCTGGCTGGGATCAGAGAAGCCTTGTCCAAACCCACTCAAGTCTTGTCCATACCCTGGGGAGAAAGGAAAGGCACACGATCAACTTCCAGGAGCAGCCACGGGTGCAAATTCCGCTCCCTCCCGCGGTGCTCGGGCTCTGGGACACGCTCCCGCCCAACACCTTGGAGAAGCAGCTGCTCTGGGTTCCTGCAGGGATTTACCTTCCACACAGAGGAAACAGGCACAACAGAGAAGGGGACTGGCGAGCAGGAATGGGGGGGCTGCACCCTGGGGTGACCCGAGCCAGGCTGGCAGCTCAAATCCCACAGGCTGCTCCATGGTACGAGGGGGCTCCCCGGGGTGCTGTCACTCATTCAGAGGAGTTTCATTTTGGGCTGGGTTTTTAACTGTCATATCCAGCACAGGTAGAGGTGGGGCCAGGGAAATGTTCCCTGGAATCTCAGTGCCTCAGACTGACCATGCAGTTGCTGGACTCTGCTTCCTTCTCTTCCTGAATAGACAATCTTAAACTTCCCTTTCAAAACACACATTACTGCTGCCCAAATATTTATTCCAATTAATTAGCCTCTCTTTCAAGAAACACTCAGTTCCAGGAGTGTAAACTGAAACACAAGTGGGCAAAGCAGAACCCAGAAAGGCACAATGGCTGTTCCCCATGCACATTTTATATGGAACCCCTGGCCCAAAGCTGCCCCTAAACCCAACACCCTTCCCCAAAAACTGTCAGAAATGTTATTTGTTCAAAGTTCAAAAGCAAGGCTCCATGTCCAAACCCACTGAGCCGCAGATGGTGGGAACACTTCCATCCTGGCTAACAGGGTCCGTAAGAACTGCAAAGCCCTTCTCCCACGTGTCCTACACCAAGAGCCTCTGAGTTCAGGTACCTCTGAGCCTGGATAGCTGCTGTGTCTCAACTACAGTTTAAGCCAAAGCACCTGCAAGTTAATATTCATCCTTTTCTTCCCCAACAGTTGTCCTCTTCTGCCACACCATCCCCTACTCAAGGACATTGTCACCACCTTTCTCTGACATAACCTACACCACACACCACTCTTTTTAGTTTTAGGTTTAGAGTAAGTAGACTTTGGGGATAGGGAGAAAAACAGGGTGAAGACTGAGGACTGGGCAGAATTCCTGCTGCAAATTAAGAACACTGAGAAATTGAGAAATTTAATTCAAATTCCCATAATTAAATACCACTCTTAATCCTGGCATCAGTGCCAGCCTCTGCTCTGAAGAATGGTATTAAGGCACCTAATTACCAAGTCCTTTTCTGCAACGCTGCCTCTCTCTGTGCAGGCTTAGAGCAGGTTTAAGTCTCTTAATCCCAAACAAAGTCTCTTAGCACGTCTTCAGTAGCTCTGTTTCGAGCTCTGCCTGTCCCTCAGGACCTGCTGCCACTAATGAACACTGAAACACAGCTATGACAGGCTCTGGGAGCCCCAAATGCCACTCCTGGCATTTGTTTAGACACAGATAAGCAGGGACCCAAAACTACAGCTGAATTGTCTGCTGGGAGTGGAAAAACAAACCCCAAGCTGTTCTCACTGCAAGTGTAGAGTTACATGGTGCAAACCACAGCTCACCACAGGGTTTGTGTTGTTTATCACAAAGGAAACCCCCCCACACACATCCACTCAGGACACGCTGTCTTCTCTTTCTGATTCCTGCTCTGATCTCTCTGCTCTTCCCAGGGTTGTGCCAGCGCCATGGTTTGACTGTCTGGCTCAAGAACCTGAGCTCAGATCAATTACCAGGATAAAGCCTGGCCAAGCAGCAGCCTGGTGAGGGAACTGCGTCAGTCACACCTCAGCTGTGGGTTTTCACCCAGCCAGCTCACAAACATGAAGTGCTGTATTGCCCTTATAAAAACCCCAACATCAGCTCCACTCTTGCCTCTCACTCCCTTAAAGAGTCTGCAAAGAGCCAACTTCTGGCAAGACAAGAAAAACTTCCTTGAGTCACAAGGGCAAAACTCTCCATGAAATCAACCACGTTTGTAATGAACAAAAGACAAACCATTTCAATTCATCAGCATGAGAACAAATCCTGTTTTACAAACACATCTGAAAGGCTCATCCTCCTTCAGAGTCTGCTTTATATTGCTGGAAGTTTGAATGGTATCTGTTTAAATAAATTTTGTTAAGTGTTTATCTCATTGCAGTTTCTGCAGGCACTTCACACAAGGCATCACTACCACATGGAGAACATGTTCAAGCAGGGAACAGCCTGAATCCACAGGGCTGCTGCTTGCAAAAATTCCCTTCAGAAGTGAAAGTGACCAATCACAATCCCTTAAAGGGAAAAAAAAAAAGCAGTACAGAGCTCTTTGGAGAGTTCTCTGCAGAGATCTTTGGAGATCACTGCTCAACACTAAGGCTGAGAAGAACAAGATGAGAATGAGAATTCTCCGTGAGCTTCCATAGGGAACAGCAGCAGAAACTCTTCTCAAGAGCACAAGCACTTGTCTAGCAATATTTGTAAGATTTTTATCTTTTGTAGTACAGTCTGCCTGGCTTAAAACTTATTACCTCAATGTCTTCTATCACCTACCTGAAAGTCATCTACAGAGCACAATAAAGCTTTACAGAACTGCACCTCCAGAGAGATGGGGATGGAATGGGAAAAGGGAGGAAAAGGTACCAGCTTGGATCCTTACACCTGCACTGCCTGACTCCCGATGTTGCTCTCACTCTTGAAGTCTGTTCTCCAATCTCAAAGTCTGTGACACAAAAAAAGTTCACCATAAACTGTCTGAAGCTCTTGGAGTAAAAAGTTTTACCTGCAGATCTGGGGAGAGTGGAAACCAGGAATTCATCCTGGCAGTGTACAAGCCTCTGAAGATTATTTCCCAGCACACAAGCAACAATTTAGAGCTAAGAAAATATCCTCTGGCTTGAGTACTGCATGATTTAAGGATGGCTTGAGCTGCTGAGAGCATTCCCATGCCAGAGAAGTGCCTTCAGGGCTGGCAAACTGTGTCCACCACTGACTATCCAAGACTGAAAGTAAAGCTCCAGGAGTTACTCACCAAACTGACTATAAGGGAATTCTGGCTGAGCAGTCGGGGGTTTGCTCATGTCCTGAGTTGCCTGAGATGGTGGTGGTGGTGGAGGAAAAGCGAGTGGTGCCGCCCCTGGAGTGGCAGGTGGAGGAGGGACCCCAGGTGGGGCAAACTGGTCAGGTGGAGGAGGTGGAGCACCATAACCAAAACCTGAAACATGAGAAAGCACAAAACACGTGTGCAAAGACAGGCTACCACCCCAACGTCCTGTGCAGCTTTACAGCGTGATATATTTTCTAAAAAAAACATTTCTAAGTCTATGAAAAGCAAACTGGGTGTATAGTGATTCATCTTCACACTGGTAACCACCATGGCTCAAAGACCCCAACAACTTACCTTCCACAGGTATTAAAAATGTCAACCCAAAGGCAGCACAGAGAAAGGGAGAAAGCAGACCTGGGGACCCAACTCTGGGCTCACACACACGTCAGAAATGAGGAGGCAGCTATATTATCCAAGATCTTGGGAAGAAAGAGTAACTCCAGATAACTGGGTGCTATTTTCCACCTTCTTTAAACCAAGTTTGTGACTTGACTTTTGAAAGGGTGACCTGAAGGGGGTAGATGCTAAAATCCTATTTATATTTCCAATGCCAGTTGTGACCTTAATTCCTTAAGCTCCTCCAAAAATCCCTGCCTGTGACTGGCCCAGGTCAGCAGCAGTGAGCCATAAGTTTCCTCTCAGATGCTGAAACAGTGGTACACAATAAATCTAAACTTGTTCAGCAGCACAGATTTAAATTAGAGAATATAAATTATTACTGCATCCAAGAAAAAAATAATTCAACTCACTGGCAAAAATAAGGATACAGCTAATTATAGCTCAGAATACAGAAAAAAAACCCAGGTGAAACACAGGTGGAAAATCCAAATTCAGGGAAAGATGAGAAAAAGCTGAATTTGGCGCTGGATGTGCTCCAGCTCCTGAGGGTCACTTACTAAATGGTGGAGGGGTGCCATAGCCCTGTGGAAATCCTTGTGGAGGCGGAAATCCCCCAGGAGGTGTGGAGACTATGTATGAGGTAAATGGTGGTGGAGGGGGAGGAGCTCCTCTGCCTGGAGGAGGGGGTCCATATCCACCTGGAAAATGAAGAGAAACCCAAAAAAAATGAAGCAGAGGAATATCAAGGAGCTGCTGCTGGAGTCTGCTTCCTCTAGATGGAGTAAGGCTGTTGGATGGATTTCAAACGCAGACTGAGCTTTCTATGAATCCTTTCTTTGGGAAATATTTGTCCTCCAAATATCCCCACTGTAAATAATTGCAGTTTAGCATGTAATCCCTTGATAACAAATTAATGTGGCTGGAACAGCAGGATGTGTGTCAGCTCCCATTACTGAGCTGTTAAGAATCCACTGTCTTCCCCTTCGTTCTTCCGGGACAAATTCAATCAAGCTTTTAAATGTAGGTTAAATCCTACAGAAATCCACAAATCACTGTGAATGCCCAAAGAAGCTGCACCCATGCTCAGGAGGATTTTTTTCTGTCAGAATTGGTCCCATATAATGTACTTACCAATTGCCTGTCCAGCTGGCACCCACATCCCTACAACAGAACAAAAAAGGAGCCTTAGACATCACTGAAACTGCGCACTCTAGAGCGGGGATGATGCAAGAGAAGGGATCTGGCTCTGGCATAGACTGGGTATCCACCCAGTGTCCCTTACATACCTATTTTTATGGTCCAAGAAATATTATGGGTGTCTTTCTGAACATGCAAATCTGGAAAGACTCTGAAGCATTCAGCAAATAGAACAGAACAGCAGCAGTCCCCAAACCCAAATCAGCTGCCACATACCAAGTACAGGAACCTATATTACCATAAAGACAAAACCCCGGAGAACCCCAGCAAACTACACATCCAAAGGATTTTTCATTTACTACCAGGTTTATCCGAGCTGATTTTGAAGTTTCTGAACCAGAAAAAAGCCTTCTCCAACCACCACAGCTTTAAGATTGAAGGATAAATGCGTTTGGGTCTGACATTCATCTTTCCAGGAGACCAGGTATCATTTTCCCTACTAATCACTGCATGGAAAATAATGGGAGTTTCTCCGGTTGCAGATTAGCACATCTGTGTACAATGTCAACCCTCAGCTGCAGCTTTCAAGCTAATCAGCACCGTGGGGAAACCAAGCAGGGATGGAGCAGCCACACTCCCTCCAACCCCCAGGTGAACATTTCTCATCTCTCAGAGCAAGCAAGTCACACCAACTTAATTATCCTGCTGCATTTCTCTGTAAGTTATCAAAATTGTCTTTGGATGAACTCAGCATATTTATCCTGCCTTCAGAATCTCGGGGGGGTTGCAGCCATCAAACCCAACTACGTGGCTGCTCCTCAGCCTGGAGGGTTCCTGATCTGCAGTAAGAGCTCCTGCACCACCAGCCCCAGAGCTGCCTGGTACTTTTCCAGGCTACATTAAGCAATGAAATCCAAAGACAAGACCATCTGTTTTCCCCTCATCCCTTTGAAATTTTCCTTAGAGCTTCCTCTGAAACCGCCTCATCCTTCAACAGCCATATTTCAACCCAGTTTGTCCTTGGGGTCTCACGCAGAGCTCGCTCCCACAGCTGGAGTCACACCTTCTCTGAGCTCCCCCGCAGCAGGACGAGGCAGATCCAAATGGTACAGGCAAAGAACACCTGGGACACGTGCCAAACCCTGGCACAGCCCACTGCCTGGTGCCCTACGAAACAGATTCTCTGGAAAAGCAGGTAAGGAACAACCTCAGCAGGCTCAGAAAGGACCAGGATGTGGAATGCTAGTCCTGCTATTAGCAATCCAGCAGGGAAATAAACCTGGGAATACCGCCACTGCCAGAAACCCAAACTGCAGTGGGCTGCAAGCACCAGAGAGGCGACAGCAAAGGCTGGACGGGTGTCCCAGTACCTTGTGGGCCGTATCCCTGCTGCCAGGTTGGAGGGGGCTGCCCTGCCCAGCCGTTGGCAGCACTTGGCATGATCCTGCTCCCCCACTGGCTGGCTCCCGGCGGCCCCGGAGTTTGGCTCTTGCTATCCCGAGGTTCAGCACGTTTCACCTCCACCTAAACAAACAGAGGCAGCATTCAGGGAGGGACCAGGGGGCTCCTGCACCCCCCGACCCCTCACACACACCCGCAGTTACACTTAAGACTACACTTAGCATCTTATGACTTATGTCTAAGTACTTAATTATTAAACTTAAGGCCAGTAATTTACAATGTTTCTCAGGTACAGTGTAGGTGATGGTAAGACATTACAAGTCCTACTGTTGAGGGATTCAGAGAAAAACATCCTACAAATCACTCCAGTATCGTTGGCTTTAATCTTAAAACAGCAGTACCCTCTTACAGCAGCTCTGCACTTACAACAGCAGACTCTTGTACATTAATGACAGGCTGATTTAATGGTCAAAGCAGGAGTTACAAAGACAATGTTTTCAGTTAAAAAACCAGAATTTTGAGTGAAGAGGCCGCTCTGAAAAAGGGTACTAATGCTTTAACCAAACATGTTTGGGGTTCATTTGGAAGTGACAGTTTAACCCACCCCAGCTAATGGCAATTTCAGCTCATACCTGAGAAACACACATTTTTAATTTTTTTTTTTGTGTGTGTGTGGTTTGTTTTTTTTTTTTTTAACTTAAGATTTTATTTAAATGTCTAATGGAAGATAAAGACTTACCTTCCCCAGGCTAACGCTTAAAGAATCTCAATTAACTCAAACAATGTCAGAGGGAATGGATGTGATAAGAGAATCTTACATTACATCTAACAAAAAAGTAAACAAACATGCAAGTAATAAAAATGGACAGTTGAGTCAATAAGAAGCAAATCTTCATACTGTGTTAAGTCAGTGACAAAACCCCTCCTGTTCTAAAAATTAGTAAGCCACAGTGCTTAACTTATTTTATTCCAAGATAAAACATCCTAGTGTTCCCAGCCATGGAATAAGTGCATTTGACCTACTTAAAATAAGCTGCACATTCAACATAAACCTCTCAAAAAAAAAAAAAAAATCCAGCTCTGATTTAATGAAACCCTCTCAGCACTCACTGAATCCAAGGCTTTTTTTTTATTTCATGATTAATTTTAATGGGTGCCAGAGTACAAAGAATATAAATCTCAATCATCAATGGGCCTGAGTAGTATGGAAAATAAAGTATTCAGAATTCTTCCTGCCATGTCTTAAAAGCCATTCATGTCGGAGAACAAACAGGAAACAGGCACAAGGCAAGGACAAAGCCCCCCACACCTCCCCCCGCCGATGCCCCAAGGACATGAGACATGACAGTAACCAAATCTCTGTCAGCTCAAGGCCCTTCTAGAGAGGAACCAAGGGAATTTTTCAAAGGACTCAAATTAATGAGTCTTAACACATTTGCCTTGAGGGAATTCGGTTATTGCTTACAAAAGCAGAGGCCTTCTTGCAATTTTAATTCCCCCCCCCCCATTTCAACAACATATGGATTCATTTCAGCAATACTTTTTTAATTACCAAAAAGACAGAGATACCATTTTTAAAGCAGGCATGATTAGGCAGTGGAGGAGAGCGGGGGATCTGGAGCTCATTAATCCTTGTGGAAGAATCCCATTAATTTTTCAGTGCACATTTGGAAGCGGGGAACTGCCAAACTGAGGACTGAAAATTCCCTGTGCAATAGGGAGGTTCAAATTCCACACCTGCCTAAGGCCCAGGTTACCCCCAAAACTGAGGCAGCTCCATTGCTCTAAGCTGGAAATCCCTGAATTCTGCTTTTTGTGTAATTGGAAGGGAAAAAAAAAGAAAAAATAGATTTTAGTTTGGAATTGTGTTTGTCTGGGGAGCACTGAGCACATGTTCCAAACCCAGCAGCATGAGGGGACATCTGGAGGCTCCCACTGGGCTCTCCAGCCTCTCCCAGAACCTTGGGGATGTATACCTTTTGTTCCTGTCATATCTACTGCTTCATAGTATCAGCTCACATCTCAGTGGCTCACTGAAGGCAACTCCAAGGACAGACCAGGGAATACTGTGGGATTTAGGTAATTCATACAGATACCAATATAATCTACTGCAGCTGCCCACAGGAGGAAAACACCAGGAATCAAGAACATGCCCTGATGTTCCGGATCACACAAGCACATTCCTTTGTTTCCATTGTCAGGAAATCACCCACCCCTCACCCCCAAAACAAGTTCATAGGAATTAAAGGCATTATTTACTGCATAATTAACCAAAACTCCACTGATATGCAGAATATTTCCCCTACTAGGTAAGGAAATACTTATGAAATAGCAGCACATAAAAGACTTTAAACACAATTTAAAAAAAAAAAAACAACACACAAAACCAAAAAAACCCCCAAACAACAAACATACAATGCAATCATTTAAGGAATATAAGACTCCTCCTGAATCTCCTCACTGCAAGTTTTGCAGTTTTAACATTTACTTTAAAAACTGGATATACCTTAAACCTGCAAGAACTTCAATGTACCATAATTTCCTGTGGTTCCATTTACCTTTAAGTTGTTCTTTTCTCTCTATAAAACTTGGGCATCCTGCAACAATTTACTTTGCTTTTAGATTTTTTTTCGACAGGTAGAAGCACGTTCCTTACTGAGGAACATCAAAGGAGCCTAAAAAATTCCTCCCTATCCAACACCCATTTGCTGACAACACAGTATGAAGATGAAACAACCAGAGGTCACTTAACTGCATTGTGGTTAAATACTATATAGAGTACGTGGGTTGGTATCAAAGTTTCACAGTAAGTGACCCAATTTTTTAAAAAACCAATCCTTCAGGATGTTTTTTCCCCCCTTTTTTCTTTTAAAGTTTAAGATTATATAAAGCAGATTGTCTCACACCACCTCAAAATTTGAGTATCGAGTCACATCTGAAGGAGTGGTATCTTAAACCAAGCCTTGAACAACTCAGATTTCACTGGGATTCTATTTTTCAAACAGTCGGAAATCACCGATTCCTCTCCTTAAACCACAGCAGTGCTTAAGCTGAAGACAGCGAGCACCAGCTCATCCCAGTGTGAGCTCCACTCAGCCAGAGCAACCCCAGGCCTGTACACACAAGGCCTCACCCCAACCAGAAGAGCCCACAGCCTGAACTCTCAGGTCTAATCCAAGCCCTCCCTTCCTCAGGCTGACCCCCCAACTGCCCTTTCCATCTGTTTCTTCAAACTCAGACTTTCCCCACCTTCATGGATAAAGCCTTGAATTTGGACCTCTGTGCTCTCCCACCTGGATCGAGAATTAAGTTTGACTCCCCAGTGAAATCGCTCGTTGCTCAAGACTTGGTTCTTTCTTAAGGTAAAATAAAACTACAACTACACACTTTTTTGCCCATGATGTCGTGAAAATGCATGTTGACAGCCTGGTCCACTGATTGTTCGTCCTCGAAAGTAATAAATCCAAAACCTAGCCAACGACGAAGAGTGAATCAAGGTAGCAGGGTGTTGTGACACAAAACAGGATGATGAACAGTATTAGGGGCAGACCAAGGGTTCAAGCAGGGGTTTCAGATAACGACCCTTGTGTTCAATTGCCAAAAACTCTGCGAAAATTGCAATGGATACTTCCTGTGGTGAGGCAGTTAGCGCCTCGTCGTGGGTTCGCACATGCAACTTCAAACTGAGCTCGTTAACAGGCTTTTAATTTGATTTTATTCCTCATCCACCTACCAGGAAATGGAAAAAAATGGCTAGAACCAAAATACTTGTGGGACAGCAGGTTAAAAGTCAAGCAACTTTGCTGCTCCTCTCTGATCAGCCTAGTTTCCCAAGGAAAACCTAACCTACCCCTGTTCCCCAAAGCTGCAAAGCAACTTCCTCCCATCCCTTAAGCCCAGCTTCCAGTCAGGGAATATTTTCTGCGGAAAATAAGAAACTTGGTTTTGAAATGTAGCTGTTAAAGCATGAAAAATTTTACCACTCCATGGATGAATGAGAAGCTTCAGAAACTAACAACCTACATCAGAGGTTCTCAAGTTTTCCGCATCTTGGAAAAAGCACAGAACGGGTGTTACTCCTTCCCAACACAGCAACCCCTCAGGGGTGTTGCTTATACAGGACGTGGTATTGCTGCCACGTTCTTAATCTATTTTATTTCTTGTATTTCCCGCTGGTTTTACCTTGAAAATCTACACAACACTTTTCAGTCCTTTTTGCCGCCAGCTGCTCCACTCCCCCACGGGTGGCTCATTCCCTTTCCCCTGACCACAGCCTTCACTGGTGGCAGCTCAGCTGGGATCCAGCAGCTTTTGATGCCTGGAGGAGACTCTGGAAAGGAGGCAGAGCCCCAGGACTGATCCCTCTTTTGAGGTCCCTCTGAGAACCACTGCACGTAGGTTGTAGCTGCTGGTACAGCCGAAAGAGTGGCAAAATTGTGGTTAATCCCACAGGACACTGCAGCTGCTTCATGCCATCACCCACCAACTGCTGGGGGACAGCCCAGCCCCGGGGCAGGGAGGGACACATGCAGAACAGGAATTGTGCCATTCTTTGGATTAGCTAAGGGGAGAGCAATAAAAATTAGAAAGGAAACCAGAGGTGCGGCATTGGAAGCGTCATTGGAAGCGTAATGGAACATGGATGCAGTTCTGCTTTTCTGAAACCCAAGATCTCCCCCTTGGTTTGCGTTTTGCTTTGCAGCTAGTGCTGACAGCAGCCAAATCTTGCTCTAAAGCGTTACAGAATACAGAGTCTAGCACAGGAATGTCTCTCCACGCTTATCCAACTGCGTTGGGTAAGCCCAAAGAGGCCTAGTGTAGAGAAAGTTTATATATATATATATATAAAAATACACAAAGATACAGGCCAAAATAGATTCCAGCAGGTCAAATTCTGCTGTCAGCAACAAGAGCAAAAGACATCACTAAAATAAACTGAAAATAAAAAGGAAAAAACTTGGCATTTCCCACACACAAGAGACTGGCAGTATAAACGAAGTTTAGTGGGGCTGTGATGAAAGCAGCCTCAAAGCTGAGAGCAGCATTTCATCACAATATATTTGTCTGAGTTAACCAGAAATCTGATTATTGGAGCCAGAGGAAAAGTATTTGTACTTAAATCACATGTTCAGTATTCCAGCCTTTATCTAAAGAGATGGGAAAGAAATTGATGGATTCCATGGTGGCAGTTTAACTTGATTCCAAGACTGAAGGACAGGAATAAATTGTGGGATGGGGCTGGAGATGGAGGAAGAGACCACTGAGGAAGCTAGTAAAGAAACAAATAAAGGGGTTTCGAAAGGGTCAAATACAAGATCAGGAACAGTAAGGAAATCCGAGTAAAACAGCAAAATTCTGAAGTCTTAAACAGAGAAGTGATGAACCCCCCTCCCTCCTCCACAGCTATAGTTTTTGAAGGACAGGACGTTATTAAAGACTGGAGAAGTGAATTGCATTGAGCAGGACTGCAAGAGGACTAGACCAGAGCCATGGAGCTGGTCTGGAGCCAAAGGAAGAGGGGAAGGAACACAGCAAGAACCTGTCGGTCCCCTCCAGCTGCTGGTCCGGCCAAGAACAGAAAGCAGGGGAAGCAAAGACTAGTCCAAAGCCACTTTGTTCTTCAGAGATGTAACAGGGCTGCCTGCGCTTGGGACTCTGTGAAGGGCTTGGATGGAGCAGAGCTGGCAGGAGATCTGGCAGGAGCAGGCAGGACTGAGAGGAAGCAGAGATCACGTGCATATTTGACGCCATCAGCTCCTCAAGGGCATCACAGGAACAGGGATCACTTCCCTCCCTCCTACCAGCAAATTGACATGCACTCCTAAAGGGACAGTGGTAAAGCTAACGGGAGAAGGCAAAGTTCAGAAGGGTACAAGGAGCGCTGGAACTGAATTTGCCTTTGGAATTTTATACATACAGTCATTTAGGCATCGTGTTAAAAGGACAAGGGAAGAGAGTAGCAAGAGAACAGAGGGCAGAAAGGGAAGATGAGAAAACATGTTCTGGGATGCACTACCAGGAAAACCCAATACAAACCACAAGGAATTTTTTCCTAGAATCCCCCAGGGATTGATAAGGCCATTTGGGGAGATTACTGTTAGTTACAACTCTAAAAAAAGAATGTAACAGCACAAAAGTGAAAGGCAGAGCAGGAGGATTCAAGAAGTGCTTAAGAAGTCTGATGAATTGAAGGGGGAAACTTTTCTGCAGAACATGTGGATGGAGACAGACCTGTTCTCCCATGTTCACCACTCACCTGGCACTTGTGCTGTACCCTAAGCCCTCCCTTCCCTGGTTTTATTTTTTAGCAGAGCTTGAAGCAGAGACAGGATTAATCCAGACCAGGCATGATGTTTTAGTATCTTTTGCTCAGAGGCTGCAAGGCTGGGATTAAATATTACAAAGGTAGAGATGACACAATTACTGAAATGTTTCAGAACTCCAGCCCCAAATCACACTGGGATGCCCGTGCCTTTGTCTCCTCTATCCAAAACCAGCTGCTCTAGAGCATTGAAATAGACGGATTTATGTGCTGCTTAATTCAAAGGTATCTGTTGAAAGAAGATTAGGATAGCTAAAGCAAGAAAACAAAAAAACAAATATATTGAAACTTCGTTTACACTCCAATAAAAGACAAAGCCCGTCCCTCCTCTGACTGCGGAACTGGCCTGTACCTCTGTGATAAATTATCACCTAGAGAGAAGAAATCTAAAGAGATATCGTTAATCACAGTCAAACAATTCACAGAGAGAAAAGAAATAAAAAAAAAGAACTTACTTAACATTACCATACTTTACTATGAAACACTTAAATATGTCACTAAGGATGTATGTCTAAATTAAAAATAAAACTAAGACTTAACAGCTTAATAAATATGAAGTGAAGGATATATTTCTTAATAACAAGGCAGAAGAGAAATGAAAAGTTCAGATGGCAAACTATTCTCTAGCATGTTGAACATGCTACAGGGTGGGAGCAAAGCTAAAGTATTGTCTCTTCCTTGGCAAACTGGTGGTGGATGCAATGGGATGTGGGTGACATGGAACTTGCTTCATATTTTGACCAAAGGTTCCCAACTTGATTTAATATCCAGTGTATGTTCCAGGTTTTGGGGATTTTTTTCCCCATCTTAAAAAAGAAGTCTGGCATACAGGGATTGTAGGTCCCAATAAAAAAAAATTTATATATTTCAGAATTATTTTTTGTGGTTTTAGAAGTGTTTTGCTTTAATTTGAAGTCATTTAACCAAAACAAAAAGCAGATGATGGATGGATTCTGTCCTGTCTCGTGCTCTGACTGGAGCACCCCCCATGCACTTACAGACCCAACACACCTTTCGCGTGTAACAGAAGGAAAATCTGCTTATTTTTTTCCTTCCTAAAGTACCTTAAGCCACAGAAGTGGCTTGAGAATCAAATTTCATTTCATCTCATGAAAACAAACCCCATAAATGAGCATGAAACATCTGAGCTGAAATGCACAGACCCAAGTGAAGCCAGAGATGAAGAGTCTAGACTTGAAGTGGTGTTTGCCCAGTGAATTTTTCTTTTTCCTGAGGCAACATAAGAAAAAAAAAAAAAAATCTACCTTTTCTGATGGTGTGAAATAGTTTGCCATCTGACTACAGGAGAGTAGGAAGAAATTTCAAGGACAAACTAGATCAGCCTTTACCTCGGGGCCTCTGTTTCTCTGCGTCATAGATCATTACAACTTCAGTGACCTGGAAGAGAGAAGGGAAATTCTACTCACTGTGCTACCAGGGGAGGGTTGGAACAGTCACCACAGGCTGATTCCTGCTCTCTACCCACAAAGCACAACTTAACTGCAGCCACCAATCCCAGGCACAGCACTAAAACTGGAAATATTGCTCTTCCTGGGAGTTTAGAAAGCCTCAGTTCATCCATCCCAAAAAGCTGCTGTCTTGTCTCATCACACTTAACATTTTCATCCAACATTAAGGTCATTACACTGTACCCACACCATGGCCTATAAAACACCCCAAAGGTTTGTATTCCAAGAGCTCATCACTGTAGCTTCTTGTAAGATGACTTTTCCCATTTTTAACCATTTTTACTCTCACCATGAAATCAGCTTGAGCTGCACGTATGTTCAGGAGTGTGCTCTGAAAGAGCTCCTGGAGCACCAGTGTGGCCCAGAGCACCAGTCAAACTGATGCTTTAAACAGCTTTACAAACACCCTCTAAGTTCTGGATGAGCAGTAGCAGTGTGGTTTTAACTTAAAAAAAAAAAAAAGAAAGAAAAAAAAAAAGAGAAATTGCAAGCTGCTCAAGGGTTTCAAGACTATTTTTCTCAGCATAAACACCACTATGAGCTACAATTTAAACAAAATCAGAGGGGGCACATTTATGTTGAAGGCAACATTAAAACAGCTGGAAGGAAGTGCTCTGAAATTTCTCAGGTGCAGAAAAGTGGTCACAAAATGGATGTGATCTTATGAGTCATATCTTTAAATCTTATGGTATTTTTCTTAGAACCTCCTGAGTTAACTTAAAAATCTGACACAATTTTACCTTTTTACAGCAAGAAAACATTTTGGAGTTACTGCACCAAACACACTCTCTTGGCTATATCCTACTGGATGGTACCAGCTGGGACTGGGCCCCATGTGGGGATTATGCCATGGGACAGTGCCAGATTTTTTCCGCACATTGACCCATTTGAATTCTCTTCACACTGGCCCCCTCATTACGCAGCAATTACTATGGCTAAAATAAGTGTCTGCGGCCACAAAACACTTGTGAGACTCCACTGCTCCAAAGGAACTCCTTACAACTCCATGTGGACTTTCTGATTTCTATACTATGAGTAAAGTGCTACTACTTACTTTCAAAGGCACTTACAGTTATGGCTGCTGCCTTCTACACTTGCAGGACATACCCTCTATCTCCCCAGCATCCAGGGCACAACTGGAAAGCCAAGTCTCTGAGGAAGAATCTTTAGAAACTACATTCCACAGCTGTGGAACATGCTCCCTGTTTTTACTATGGGTCTCCTGCAGCCTTTCAAGCTAAAGAAACAGTTGTTAGCCACTGCTTGCTGTGTTTGAATAAATTATCTTAATAGAATTTTAAATACCATTGATAAATGATTGATTTAACTGTTGATAAACTTGTTTCTCTACAAATCCTTTGTTGCCACTAAGAAATCCTAGAGAAAGGTGACTGAACACCACTCAGGGGTGGCAAGTTCATGTCCACTGGCACAGTCCTGAATTTACCTCAGGCAATCTTTAACTTCCTCAAACTTATTCACAGCTGAATTATTTAATTCAAGGGTTTATTGTCTTAAAGGGGCAGTGAGACCTAGGATAAGAGGGAATTAAAACTAAACGGGGGAAAAAAACCCAAATCAGAAGAAATAGTAATTTCAGTCTGAGGATATAAATGGGATTAAAAGCTGCATAACGTGAGCAGCATTTTGTTCCAGAATGGAGGTTCCAGGGACACCAAAACTCAGCTGATTCTAGGTGATGATTTAAAGTAGCTACTTCTCCCAACTCAGTGGCAGGAGACACAAATTTAACCTGTCATAGTCAAAGACCAGGATCTTATGATTCAGCCCACTGAGGTACTCAGTGCTCCCAAAAAAATGCAACAACAGAAATTTGTAACTGCCCAGCAGTAAGGTATCAATGGAAAAGAGAAAAAAGAAAAATCATTCTTAGGCCACCTCAACGTGGGAGTTTTTGGAAAGGACAGAATAATACATCAGGTAGACTTAAACAAGGAGCCAGAAGCAGCACATTAAGTTCCACATAAGCAATAGGTTCTGTCAAGAGACATTTCACTACAACAATCACTACAGTTTATCACAAAATGCTTCATATGCTCCTGCAACAGTTTGTCCAAATTCCCCCCAAATTTGACAGCCTGAGGAAACCTGAGAGGAGGCAGCAGGGAGGGGAAGCACCTTCCCCCCAAGGAGCGGCTGTGCCCAGTGACTCACCACTCCGAACTTCTTGAAGTATTCCCTGAGCTCTGTCTCGCCACAGTTATGAGGAATCCCACCAACAAAAATTTTATTGGATTTATTGTTATCGCTCCTGGATCCTTTCTGCTAAATCAAGGAGGAAAAAATTCAGTCAGAAGGACAATAAAGTCAGCTGCTTCTATCATTTCACACTGAATCGTGAACAACAGGCCCTGGCAGGTTGAAGGGAGAGCTCCAGTCATGAAAGCAAAGCACATTCCAAGCTCAGATGTTCAGTGTTCCCTGTTCTTTAGAGCACCAGAAATCCAGGGCCTGGTTCTGCAGCCATTTACTCATTCTACACTGAAACCTGATGAAGCTGCAGGGTGTGGAGTGGGCTGGAATAGCATGAGCCCTGCGAGTGTCCTTCCAGACACTGCTCTCAAGTCTGAAGAACTCATTAAAAGCATCACTCATAGCTCAAGAAACCACACCCAAACTGACGAAAGCGTTCATTAACACTGCACTGCACTTGGAGTCTGCCCGTGGAAATCTAAGTGAAAGACATTTTTCAGAAGTAAATTCACATTCAAGGCCTGCACACTGACTTCTGCCTTTAAAACATGGATATAATCCAAGACAACTCAATTCAACTGCTAGAAGCTAAGCCAGAACTTGGACAACAGGCAGGATACACAAGGATCTTTCCTTACCCATCCTTCCTTCGGTCGTGTCCGTTCTGGCTGCATCCCCCGAGGTGTACATGGCTTTGGATCAATCTGGAAGAAGTTCCAGTTTGGTCAGACCTCAGCATGCAGAATTTTGGTCTAAAAATTAATGACTGTGGCAGCTGAACCCAGCACTGCTGACACCGAGCTCCTCAGTACAAAGCCATCGCCAACGCGACACAAACCACTGAGTTAGAGCTGCCTTCCAATAAATCACTTAAACCAGCAACCAGGTAACTTTGACACCCTCCAGCAAGCAAATGAGGAGCAAGAATTTAAAGCAAATCATTGAATATGGAGCAGGAAAAGACAAAAAAATCAACACAAAAGCAACTTACATTTCGGCCATCTAACGTATGAGGTCTGCTGGCCAGCACTGTTCCCACACAGTTGGGATCTTTAAATTTGACAAATCCAAATCCTCGAGACTGATTTGTTGTTTTGTCTTTCATTATTACACAGTCTACAACTTCTCCATACTGGGAGAAGTAGCTACGAAGAGTTTCTGTTAAGGAAAAAAAGCAAATATTAAACAGAACCAGGTACTGACATCACCAGACAGTGTTGGCAATTATGAGCCAACACATAAGCAGACAGAAAAACACGTTAAACTCATCTTTTGAAAATGATCACATTTTACTTCCTGTAGACCAATGCTATGTAACAGTTTATCTCCACTCATACAAATGGAAAATTGTACCACAGGAAAGTGATTATAAAAATGGTTATCTGTTGAGTTAACAAAACTCCAGCACCAAGCACTGAGAGAAAACATAAAACCAGAAGTATTAACATATACCTAAGGTCTCTCTATAGAAAACTTTATTAATTAGCTAAGAGGAGCAGGAGAATCTCAGCCCAGTGCTTCCCCCAGAGCACACTGGGATGCTCACAAGGCCTGCAGCACTTGTTGCTCACCTTGTGTCGTGCTCCAGTCCAGGCCACCCACAAACAGCTTCCTGCAAACAAAGCACACAGCAGATTTAGGGGACAGATGCTACATCTTCTTGAAGACCCAAGTTGGCTATTCTGGGGAGATCTGGGGGTACCAAGGTCTCCAACACACCCTACGAAGCTGGTGCCACAATAGAACCTGCTGATTAAACAAAGCACTCCCTCTATTCCTGCTCTGAGCTCCCTCACTCACCCACCAACCCGTCAGTCACTGCTGTCTGCCAGCAACTGCTACTGGACTGAAAGCAAAAGTACAACTGCCAAGCTCAAGCCTGAGACAGAAGATAAACCTGTGTGGCGGGTCCTAAATAACAGAGCAGCACTAATCCAGCCACTCATTGTGAAACCACTGGACAATCCAGCTTCAAGATATCACCAAGCAGACAAGAAAGTCATGGTTAAACCCCAACTAAACTGGCTAAAACTGAAACAACTCATCTTCTGTAAAGAGCACCCAAATCTGCAGGATTTCATGTCAGAGCACGCCCAGGTGCCTGGGTAAGTGCTCAGCAGAGCTTCTGCCAGGCTGACACTCTCCATCTCTTTATCATCTTCTGGGTGTGACAAAACTTCCACCAGAGTAATTCACTCTGTAATTAAAGGTTGATTACAGCCACCTCAACACTCGGTCCTTGTCAGTATGAAGCACCAACTCAAAAAAAACAAAACAAAACAACCAACCAAACAACAACAACAACAAAAACTCAAAACCAAAAACCAACCAAAAAACACCAAACCTTTTCATGAGGGTCTGCAGCTTCCTCCCAAGGGGAGCTGGAGGGGCAGCTCTGCTCTCTATGAGCAGGGACAGGACCTGAGGGAACGGCTGGAGCTGGGTCAGGCAAGGGTTAGGTTGGCTATCAGGAAAAGGTTCTTCCCCCAGAGGGTGGTGGGCACTAACCAGGCTCCCCAGGGCAGTGGGCACACCCCCAGGGCTGCCAGAGCTCAAGGACTGTTTGGACAATTCCCTCAGGAATAGGGTGGGATTAGGAATTTCTCTTAACAGAAGAAATTAAACTTCCTCTCACCTGCTCTTTGCAAGAGCAGGTACTGGGCAATGAGAGCCCAGTCACCCCCAGTCTGAGCTGCAGGTGCACTGGGAGCATTAGGGCAGTCTTGCAACTTGAAGCTCCTGCAGAGCGGGGCAGCTCACTGACAAAACCAGGTGGCCCTTTCCACTCTGATTCACTTTTCTGTGATACGACAACATGTCACGACCCTTCTGCACCAGTCAAAGTGATTAAATTCAGTAACACACAGCACCTACAAGTCTTGTTCCATCAAGGCAAATTTTGTTCCTAAGTCAGGAGCTGAGACGTGACACAAGTCTTGTCTTTCAAAAAAACAGACCAACTGTTAAGAGTTGATCAAAGCACCTCCTTGAGCAGCCAGAAAACAAGTGAGCTGGTGACATGCAAAGCAAATACAGCCCTCAGTGTCACAGCAGACAGTAGCTGCATCTGCTCCTGCGTTATTGTAATGCAGGAGGACATGTCACCCCTCCCCAAGCCCCTCAGAGTGACACACACAGGACATGTCAGCCTTTCCCTGTCCTCTCTCAAGGCAAGTCTGTTTTCTACTTGCATGTTTGGGATGATGAAGTTTTCCTCAAGGACTGGAAAACTGCCCCCAGCTCTCTCTGGCAGTGCTCTGGCTCCTGGCACAGGTTCAGGGTCTTGCTCAACATCAGTCAGTGCTCAGCAACAGGTCGTGTTATGGGACAGCCAAACTTCACCCTGTTGTCCCCACCATGCCTGGATCTCCTGGTGGCTTCCACAACTGTCTCATCACCATGGTCCCTCTTCACACACACAGACCACGTGCAAATCTACATGCTCCTTGTGCTGTTATTTTCAGGAAAATTAAGTTCTATAAGGAAATAAGTCTATTTCCTAACAGCAAACTTAAAAATGCTGATCTAATGCTACATTCACATTGAATTTTTGCAGTCTTGTTAGTGACACTTTCCTGACTCACCTCATTTGAGTTACTGGATTGGTTTTGGGTGTTTTTAACTAAGTTTGATACCTTGGTTAAAAGTTCCAGCTACATTCTGAGAGAACACCAGGCTGCACAGGGTCACTGAAACCTTCCTATTCCACTAATAATTATTTGTAGTCACCCTACATGGCCTGAGACAGAAAAACTAGGCTGCCCAGGGCCAGCTCCAGCAGCTGTATGGAAATACACAGCTCCAGTTTATACATACTACAGAATGCCAAAAAGCAGGAATCCCGGGCCTTGGGCTCCTCCATGGATTGTTTTGAACACAAAGAGCAGGGCCAGAGTTTACTAATGCCATCAAATCCAGAGGTTACAAGGATCCAGATGTGATACTGTACAGGACAGCGATGTGGCAGAACGGTTGTGTGAGTGCTCAATCCCCAAGCTTGGCTGCACCAACAGCCCCTTCCCAAGGTCTTACTTATCCTGCATCCTGAAAACTTCTGGTCCAAACAGCTTATGGGCTGGCAGTTATTAAATTCATAGAATCATACAAAATTCATACAGTTGGAAGGGACCAACAAGGACTGAGTCCAGCTTCTGGCCCTGCACAGACACCCCAACAATCCCACCCTGTCTGTCCCCCAGAGCATTGTCCAAATTCTCCTGGAGCTCTGGCAGCCTTGGGGCTGTGCCCACTGCCCTGGGCAGACTGTCCAGTGCCCACCACGCTCTGGGTAAGAACCTTTTCCTAATATCCAGCCTAATCCTCCTCTGACACAGCTCCAGCCATTCCCTCAGGTCTTGTCCCTGGTCACAGAAAGCAGAGCTGCCCCTCAGAAGGAACTCTCACGAGTCCCCCTCAGGCTCCTCTTCCACACTATTAGTTTGCCCTTACTGACACCACCACAACCTACACCTCTATAAAGCTCCAAAGTTATAGACTGGAGTGTTAGGAGTACACTACAGTTCATCCTCACGGAATGCAAAGGCATTCCCATCTCAGCCAGGTGACAACACAAACCACCAGCTCGTTTTCTCAGCAGGTCTGTCTGTTCACCATGAACAGTGTGTGCTGTGTGAGATCCTGATAGGTGCAGCACCCCTGAAGCAGCAGAATTCCTCACAGGGAGCAGGAAAACAACTCCTCAGAAGTTCCACCTCACTACTTCCTGTGAGAATTTGAATTGCTAATTTATTCTTTGTTGTCATAAATGCACTTGCGGCTGAAGCAAATAAACTCAGAATTAGTAAAAATGGTACTGTTAAACACCAAAACTTAATAAAAGCAAAAACCCTTTGCCTACATAAATAATCTGGAGTTTGATTAGCACCTCTGATGTCTGAGCTGCAGGACAGAAAGACGAAGATCATCACTTTTCTTTCATCCAAACAGTCCCAAGTACTAATTAACTGAAACAAGTAACTCTCACAAGGCCTGCCCTCCGCCCATATCAACACACCTGAAAGGCCTACTGCCTCCCTAAACGGTTTTTCTTAAGATCTCGGTCTATAAAAGCAGTTGACTTTGTAACTTCCCATTCAGAGCTGCCTCTCACAACAGCTTTGAAGAACTTCTTCCATATGGCCAAAGCAGCCGAGTAGAGCTACTGTGTGTTCTATGCTCTCACCTTCCCCTCTGAGCACTTCTGGAGGAGGACAATACAGAAATTTCCTTCTCTGATTAACCCCCAATCCTTCCCAATCTGATTACAGCTCCAAGGATCACAACCTAAGCAGCCCGTGGCTGGGAACTGACTCTGGGACAACTGAGCCTGCTCAGAAGGGGCATTGATGACATTCCATGGAATAACTTGGAACCTGGCACTCGCCTACAGCCCAGGAAGTCAGACCTGATCAGTGTCTCATAAGGCACCAGACAGTGATTAGGACCCAGGTACAAATAAAAACACGTTCAGAGCAAATTTATTTAAATATCACATATTTAAACAGGCCTGTATTGGAACAGGGGGTTGGAACTAGAGGATCATTAAGTTCCCCTCCAACCCAAAGCATTCCAACATGATATTCCAATCCCTTATCATGCCTCCTGTATTTTTAGGGTTTACAAATTAAGAACAAGCAGTAAATAAGCAGCTTACAAAGCACTGCAGGCAGCACGGGACAAGTGGTTCTTATCTGCTGCAGCTTCAAACAAGGTGACCAGTTCTGATGGGAAAATTTTTTGCCAAAACTTGCAGTGGAAGAACCAGCCAGGTTTTTTTATTTTGTTTTTGTGACTTTGAGTTCTATCATGCCCAAATCTGCAGTCTGACAATTTCAGTGTCACAGGCTTTACAATACAGCTTTGAAGTAGCATAATACTGAATGGAACTGGATGACCCATAAGGTCCCTTCCAACCCAAGCCTTTCTATGACTATTAACACGCCTCAGAGGACCCAGACCCGTGTCAGGTTATTGGTTTGAAGGCACAAAACACCCAGGAACCCTTGGAACTGCGATTTTTCTGCCTGGAACACATCTCGTGCAGAGTACAGCAGAGAGGAGCTCAGAAGAGCAGAATGGCAGGGGCACACGGGGGGGGTGAAGAGAGGCTCCCGGTGCAGCATTTGCCAGTCGCCCTCCTCCACATGAGAAGCCCAGGCCCCTCGCGGTGGTTGTGATGAGTCACTGGAACAAAGTCCCCAGGGGGTTCACAGAATACTCTTGAGCTGTAAGGGACCCACCAGGTCCTGTCACTGGTCACAGAAAGCAGAGATCAGTGCCTGCTCCTCCGCTTCGCCTCCCAAGGAAGTTGCAACTGCAACGAGGTCTCCCCTCAGTCTTCTCTTCCCCAGGCTAAACACACCAAGCGCTCCTCACCGGGCTTCCCCTCAAGGCCCTTCACCATCTCCTCTGCCCTCCTCCGGACACTCTCTAATGGTTTTAACATCCTCCTTACACTGTGGCGGCCAGAACCGCGCACAGGACTCAAGGTGAGGCCGCACCAGAGTAGAGCGGGACAATCCCCTCTCCCTCTCTCTGCCAGCCGGGGGTGGGGGGCCTGTTCCCCCAGGGTCCCCCCACGGGGCAGGGGGGATGCAGGGACGGACCT
>VXAU01002295.1:167634-180951 GCA_013399695.1 Formicarius rufipectus
GGGGCCGCGCCCAGGGGGAGGGGCGGCAGGGGCGGGGCCGCGCGGGGCAAGGCGGGAAGGGCAGTCCGGGAGCCGGGGAGGGCGGCGCGGGGTCCTAGTGCCCACCCCGGAGGGGGGTCCCAGTGCCTACCCAGGGGTACCACTGCCCACTCGGGGCGGGGAGGTCCCAGAGAGCCCACCCGGGGGATACCAGTGCCCACCCGGGGGCATCCCAGTGCCCACACGAGGGGTCCCAGTACCCACCCGGGGGTCCCAGTGCCCCCTGTACAGCTCTAATGTCCCTCTGCGAGGTCCCAGTGACCACCCAGGGGATACCAGTACCCACACGAGGGGTCCCAGTACCCACTCTGGGGTCCCAGTGCCCATACGGGAGTCCCAGTGCCCACCCGAGGGAGTCCTAATGCCCCTCTGCAGGGTCCTACAGTTCCTCTCCGTGGAGTCCCATCGCCCACCCGCAGAGTTCTACTTCCCACCTGTAGGGTCTCACCCCGCACCAGGCTCAGCACCACCTGCAGCTCCCCCAGGACCCACTCTGCCTCCCGTTCCAGTGCAGCCCAGCCCTGTCCCGGGGGCAGCGGGTCAGCCCTGTCCCGCACAGCGCTGCTCCTGGCCCGGCTGCGTGGCATGGCACTGTGTATGGTCCTGGTGCGTGGCACAGCGCTGGTGTGCAATCCCTGAGTGTGGCACAGCACGGGGGCACAGCTCTGTGCATGTCCCAGAGCGTGACACAGAGTGAGGGCACAGCTCTGTGCGTGTCCCAGAGCATGGCACAACCCTGGTGTGCCCCCCACGTGTGGCACAGCGTGGGGGCACAGCACCATGCACAGGGAAACCCCCTTCCTCCGTGTCCCCTCCAGCTGCACTGATCCAGCCCAGCTCCACCACACAGAAGTGCTGATCATTCCCTCTCCAAGAGCTGGGATACACCCTGCAACCCCAGATCATCCTGGTGCCCCCTGGGTGTGTGACCACCCCGACCTTGCAGCCCCTGCCCACCCCGCAGTGCCTCATTCCCGATAAGGGCTCCCGATCCCGATAAGGGCTCCCGCTCCCCAGAGGGGCCCCAGCCCGATGTGCACACTCAGCACTTTCCAACCCGGCTATTTAAAGCCGGCCAAGAACCGAGTGGCCCTTTTCCCTTCCCCGGCACGTCCAGCTGGACTTTTCTCCCACAGCCATGAGCTCCGGGGAGGCGGAGGGGCCGATATTCGCCGAGGGAGAGGACTGCCGGGCAGCCTGGAGCAAGGCCAGCGCCGGCTACGATGAGCCCGACGCCCACCTGGAGATCCTGGGGAAGCCAGTGATGGAGCGCTGGGAGACCCCCTACATGCACTCGCTGGCCACCGTGGCTGCATCGAAGGGTAACAGGGACCTCATGGGCTCAGGGATGTGCCAGGCGTGCAGCTGCCCAAGAGCAACTGGTGTTGGGGTGGGGATGTTGGGGGGGGGGATGTTGTGCCAGGGACCCCACTGCATGTTCCCCACTCGCCACGGTGCCCCCCACAGTGGCAGCGGGGCTGTGGTGGCACTTGTGTGTCAGGGTGACACATTCCCGAAAGGGGATGGGGGAGTGGCTGTACCCACTCCCATCCAGGACCTGCCACTTTGGGGGCTGTTTCCCACATGCCAATGGAAGGAAGGTTTGGCAGCACTGTTGTGGGCTGTTGTTTGTTCCCACTGTGGTCACCTGGGGGGGTTGATGAGGGCAAAGGGGCACTGTGGGGATCACCCAGGGGGGCAGCAGGTGACAGACACGAGGCTGAGCTCAGGTCTTCCCTCTAGTGCCAGTGGCATCACATGCTCCCAACCTGCACCAAAAGCGCCCAGTTCAGGGAAAGAGCAGGGCAGAATTTGGGTCTGGTGTCCTTCAAGGCAGAGAAAACCCAGGGCTAGGTGTGTCTTGGAGGAGTCCTGGCCCCTCCAGCTGCTCTCCCATGCCCAGGTGGGCGCGTGCTCGAGGTGGGGTTCGGCATGGCCATTGCTGCCTCCAAGGTGCAGGAGTTCAACATCGAGGAGCACTGGATCATCGAGTGCAACGAGGGTGTGTTCCAGCGCCTGGAGCAGTGGGCCAAGGCACAGCCACACAAGGTCAGCCCGGGGTGGGCTGTGCCAGGGTTGGGGGGTGCCTGTCCCCCTCTCACACCTCACCGCTCTGCCCCCCTGCCTGCAGGTGGTGCCCCTGAAAGGGCTGTGGGAGGATGTGGTCCCGACGCTGCCAGACGGGCACTTCAGTGGTGAGACATCACCGGTGGGATAGCGAGGGGCTGGGTGGGGTGGCAGGAGGGGTGCAGCAAGGCAGGATCCCAGGACAGGTGGATACTGGAACCATGGAAATTGGGGAAGCAATTTGGTGTAGGTGAGCATCCAACCCACTCCATTCCATGGGGATCTGGGAGCAGTACACTGTCCTAGAGGGGAGCAGCTTGTTGCTGCCTTCCAGGGTCAAAGACAAGTGGGACAAATTTCAATAGGAAAATCCAGTGCCAGGCTGTGAAGGGGGATCTTCCCCTGCCACTGGAGCCCCCAGGGTGCCTTAGGATCTCTCCTGACTAACGGACAGTGTCCGGTGTTCCCGGGCAGGGATCCTGTACGACACATACCCGCTGTCTGAGGACACGTGGCACACGCACCAGTTCAACTTCATCAAGGTAACAACTGGGGAGGGAGCAGCTGTGTGGGGAGGAGTGGGAGCCTGGCAAGGAGCAGCTAGGGTCAGGTGCTGAGCAGGGGGTGCTGAGCCAGCTTCCTGGGTTCCCGTGGCAGGATCATGCCTTCCGCCTGCTGCGGCCCGGAGGGGTCCTCACCTACTGCAACCTGACCTCGTGGGGGGAGCTGCTGAAAACCAAGTACAGCGACATCGAGAAGATGTTTGAGGTGAGTGTTGCTGTCCTCGTGTCTCGCAGTGTGCCTCCTCCCACCCGGACACCCCCAACCCAGGGCTGCTCCTCCCTCCCCTCCTCTCCTGCAGGAGACCCAGGTGGGGCCCCTGGTGCAGGCCGGGTTCAAGCAGGAGAACATCAGCACGAAGGTGATGGAGCTGGAGCCGCCCCGGGAGTGCCGGTACTATTCCTACCCCAGGATGATCACACCCACCGTCCTGAAACACTGAGGGGAGTCCTGGAAGCCCTGAAGGCACAGGAGACAAACCCTGGGGAGCAGAGACCACGAGGAGAGAAGCTCTGGTCTCCTCTGATTCCCATGAGAGAGGTGGAAGCTGATTCACCCAGAGAGCTGGAGGCTTGGGATGAAAGTCCTGGATTCCAGGGGACAAAAGGACTGGAAGCTCCCTGGCCCCGAGAGGTCTTCTGGGCTCTGTGGAAGATCCAGCCCTTCTCCATCCCTTCAGGGTTTCCACTCCAGATTCCTCAATTAAGCTGGAATTCCAGAGCTTTGCCAAAGGGGTTCCAGAACCAGCCATTTCCTCTAAAAACTGGATTATTTTGAGAAATCACAGGGTGCCTTCCCACACACGAGCCAAATAATTCAAACCAGGCAGGGGAAACAGGGAAGATGTAGCATTTTGAGGCATCCTGAGGCTATTCAGCTGCTCCCAGAGCAACTCCCCAAGGAAGTTTCTGAACCCTTTTGGCTGAAGGCCACCGTAGCAATTCCTAACCCTGACAACCCCCTCACAGCTCAGTAAACGATGTTTCCTCTCTCCCCAGAAGGGATAAAGTCCATTAAAAGGAATGAAATACCCAAACTGCTGTTCCAGAGCTATTTATTTGTCTTTCCAAAGCGAGTTTGTTACTGTGCCATGACCATTCCTTATCCCAGATTCCTGGCATACATCCAGGACAGGCTGCTTTATCCCTACTCTGCTAAGGAGCTCTTCATTCAGTTTAATTAGTCAGATTTAAGCACTAATATTTCACTTACTTACAGAACAAGAATGATTTTCTGGGCCCTGTGCACACAAATATTATGGATTTATTATATCCTGCATAGGAATTATCAACAGGGAGTAGGTGGTAAGGGAAGAGCTCAGGGAGGCCTCTGGCATCACCTGGACACGTGTTGGTCTCAAAACTTCCCAATAAAGCTAAAAAGCACATCCCAGGTTCTGGCAAGGCCTTTATGTTGTGATATGATATCATTCTCCTTTCCTCACAGCTTGTTCAGAACAAAAACCAACACAGTGTTACCAAAGCCAGCTCCTGCTTTTTAGTCCAGTTTTTCAATCAGAGGGATTTATTAAAGACAGAAAAGCACGTTGACCAGGTAGAGTTTTATTGAAGGCGCGTGAGGACCCGGATTTGTGCGTGACGTGAGCGGTGCCCAAGGGCAGTGAGTGGGGACATAAATAAAGGCTATTTCCTATACCAGATCTGAATCTTCCTCTCCCTCTTGATTTTCCTCTGCAGCTGCAGAATCCCGTAGAGCAAAGCCTCAGCTGTAGGGGGGCAACCTGAGAGGGAGGGAGAGGAAATTAAGGAAAGAAGGAAGGAAGGAAGGAAGGATAGATAGTTACAGGGCTGGTACCTGCCCAGAGCTGGAGCCAGCAGAAGAGGTGACAACCCTGGGATTTATCCCAAAGCTGTGACTTCCTCTGGCTTTGTGGCTGGCACAGGCTGCTTGTACAGGCTAAGAGGTTAAAGAAACTCAATTGATGGTGTTTTTCAAAAGAGGCCTTTATCAAATGTAGCACTGCTTTAATTTCAGGTAAAATGTATCTCAACCACAGCTCGCACCTCCCACAGCCCTGACAGTGACACCACCAGCACAGCCCTCACTGCAACCCCAGCAGAGCTGCCTGAAGCAGCTGCAGCTTCACCAGCACAGTTTGAAACAGGAAAACCTTCAGAACCTCCCCACAGCTTTGTGGGGATGCCCAGAATTCCCCTCACTCCCACCCTACCTGGCACATAGATGTCCACGGGCACGATGCGGTCGCAGCCCCTCACCACAGAGTAAGAGTAGTGGTAATACCCTCCACCGTTGGCACAGCTGCAGGAGAGGGGCAGGGTCAAACCCTTGGCCAGCCCAGAAGGTGGGCAGGAGCCCAAAGGAAGGTGAGCACAGCAGGTGGGCACCTCCAGGCCTGGAGCAACTGGCAGAACTCCAGGGAAGGACAGGGCAGGTGACACCATGGTCCTTCACCCCCTTCATGAGCCCTGGCTGGTACATTTTTAGATTAATCCGACCAAACGGAACTGACTCCATCACTCCTAAAAAGCAGATACTCAGTCCTTCGTCCCTAATTTTTATTTTGCCTCAGAGCATTCCCACAACTCACCCCATCCCAGCCTGGACCGGCTGCCCTTGGCCCCAACAGCACCAGGGGATGAGCAAGTTGTGAGAACCACAGAATCACTCAGGTTGGAAAAGACCTCCAAGGCCATGGAGTCCAACTGAGTTCCCCCATGGAGCACAGATCCCAAGTCCCCCTGTGGGGCAGACTCCAAACAAGTCCACCCATGGAGCAGATTCCAACCCAGTGCCCTCACCCAGCACAGATTTCCTACAGCAGAGCAGAAGCATTTTGAGACCCAAATGCAAATTCCAGGATTCTGGACCTACACAAGCCACTGGACTCTGGCAGCTGCAAATCCCTGGGGAGGGACTCTGCAGCTCACAGTGCCTCACACACCTTTTTCCCAGTCAGAGGGAGCCTTTCTGCTCTGCACCACCAGGCCTCTTTAGACAACTTAAATGCTTGGAATAACAAAGAAGCAAAAAATTCCCCTCCCTCCCTCCCTCTGCCCGCATGCTCAGATTTCCCCCATGGCGACGAGAAGCACCCACCTCCCCATGGAGACCACGTAGCGAGGCTCCGGCATCTGGTCGTAGACCTATGGAACAGGGATATTTGGGATCACTCCCAGCTCTCCTGCTGTGCCCGAGGCCCTTCCAGACACCAGTACCTTGCGCAGGGCAGGGGCCATTTTGTTGGTGAGGGTCCCTGCCACAATCATGACGTCGGCCTGGCGGGGGCTGGCCCGGAACACGACCCCAAAACGGTCCATGTCGTAGCGAGGGGCTGCCATGTGCATCATCTCCACAGCACAGCAGGCCAGCCCAAAGGTCATGGGCCACAGGGAGCTCTGTGGGGACACACAGGGACAGGGGCATGTGATCCCGTGGGGAAAGAGTCCATCAGGGAGAGGGAAAACGGGATGGGAAATGCTCGAGGCACAGGGAGATGAACCGGCCGCACCGGGGGAATGAATGTGGGGAGACAGGGGAATGTGGCCTGAGCTGCTCCCCTGCACCTCTGACACTGCAGGAGCCACCTCAGAGCTCCATGGGGGTGATGGTGAAGGGACACGTCTGGGCCCTGGAGGAGGGACAAGTCAGAACCCTGGAGATGGGAGAGCTCCGGGCCCTGGAGATGGGAGAGCTCCGGGCCCTGGAGATGGGAGAGCTCCGGGCCCTGGAGATGGGAGAGCTCTGGGCCCTGGAGATGGGAGAGCTCCGGGCCCTGGAGATGGGAGAGCTCCGGGCCCTGGAGATGGGAGAGCTCCGGGTCCTGGAGATGGGGGAGCTCCGGGCCCTGGAGATGGGGGAGCTCCGGGCCCTGGAGATGGGAGAGCTCCGGGCCCTGGACATGGGGGAGCTCCGGGCCCTGGAGACGGGACAAGTCAGTTACACATGGGGAGTGGTGGCTGAAGAAGGGACAGCTCAGGCCCACACAGGCAGTGGTGGCTGGAGAAGGGACAATTCAGAGCCCTGCAAAAGGAACAGCTCAGGGCCCTGGAGAAGGGACAACCCAGGGCTCCAGGTGGGCAGTGGTGGCTGGAGAAGGGCCAGCCCAGTCAAGGCAGAGTGCAGTGCACCAAGGGCAGTATCACTTGTGTCACCGCCCTCACAGGCAGAGAAGCTACTCTGGGCAGGGCTGGGTAACTCCAGAAAGGGCCTTTTGCTGGTGACCAAAGGGCAGTTTCAGACCCCCCCACTGCTCCACACCTCCCACTGCTCCGTGTCCTCCCTGGCTCCACAGTACCTGCGCCTTCAGCCTCTGTCCCACTGTCACCGGACCCAAATGTCACCTCTGTCTGTCTCACTTGGCCACAGGAGCTCTGAGCCTATTTTTATCCTGAGCAGCAGGTGACTCCAACCCATTTCCCTGGATTCCAAGTCTCTCTGGAGTACAGCAGCCCCGGGACTCACCCGCCGGGCCCAGTTGATCAGGTCATCAAGTTTGGTGACAATGTACTCGCCCCGGCTGCTGGGGACATAGGACTTCTTCTGGACCACAGCAGAGCTCTTCTGGACTTGGACAGAGCTGAAGGAAACAGCACAGTGGTCTCAGTGTCTAATTATGTCACTGTAGAATCAATCACTACCCTGGGTGAGCCGTGGTTCCCTGAGGACAAGGATGGACAATCCCACCTCCTTGGGTTTTGGAAAAGAGTTCTCCCCCAGCGTGGGATCTGGTGCTCAGGAAGAGACCCTCTGCCATACCCAGGCTGCAGAGGGGCCCTGGCTGCTCACAGACCTGCCAGTTCTCCCTGGATTTCAGTGGGGAAGTGTGGGGACAGGGACAGGGGTAGAGGCAGGGATATGGACAGAGATAGGGATATGGACAGGGACAGAGATGGGGCAGGAAATGGGACTGAGACAGGGATAGGGATAGGGACAGAGACAGGGGCAGGGACAGAGACGGGGTAGGAAATGGGACTGAGACAGGGATATGGATAGAAACAGGGACAGAGACAGGGATAGGGACGGAGACAGGGATAGGGACGGAGACAGGGATAGGGACAAGGACAGAGACAGGGATAAGGACAAGGACAGAGACAGGGATAGGGGCAGGGACAGGGATAGAGACAGGGACAGGGATAAGGACAGGGACAGGGACAGAGACAGGGCCAGCCCAGCCTCTGCAGGTGTCCAGGACACCACCTGTGCTACCTGCGCCCATAGCACACATGGGAGGAGCTACCCTTACCTGTCTGCATGGTCAGCCACAGGTGTCTGATGGAGCAGCTGAGTGGGCACAGGAGTTCCAGCACTGGGCCTGGGGACAGAACAGCCAGGGGCTGACAGGGTGACACAGCCCCCACCACACCCCCAGGGGGTGACAAGGTGACATGGGTGACAGGGTGACACAGCCCCCACCACACCCCCAGGGGGTGACAAGGTGACATGGGTGACAGGGTGACACAGCCCCCACCATGACCCAGGGGTTGACAAAGTGACACGGGTGACAGGGAGACACAGCCCCTACCACAACCTGGGGCCCTCCCAGAGGGGCAGAACAGCCCCGAGCAAGGGGGCAGCACCACCTCAGCAGGGCAGGAGACCCCCATTGACTGTCCCCAGTTCCCCCAAGGCTCACTCAGGGCTCTCTGGCTCAGATGTGGGTTGGGGGTCCCATTGCCCCCACCCTCAAGGTCTGAGGTGCCACTGCTCTGACATTCCACAGTCCTCACCCTGGGCTCAGAGGGGTCCCATCACCCCCATCCCCGGGCTCAGGGTGGTCCCATCACCCCCAGGCTGGGCTCAGGGTGGTCCCCTCACCCCCATCCCCGGGCTCCGGTCCCCGCCCAGCCCCGGCGCTCACCGCCAGCCCAGCACGCCGTGCCCGGGGAGCCGGAGACCTGCAAGAGAGGACGGCAGAGCTCAGGCCCGGCCGGGGGTTGGGAACGGCCCGGTGCCCTCTCAGGGCCGCGGAGCCCCCGGGCCGGTCCCCCCTCGGGGCTCCCTCCCAGCTCAGTGCCTGGCGAAGCGCGCCTCCCCGGCCCCGTCCGCTCTCCCCTAACCCCCGTGCCGCTGCCTGCGGTCCCCCCCGGGCCGTGCCCGTGCCAGTGCCCGGCCCCGTCCCCGCTCCCCGCTCACGGCCGAGTGCCGCCATCTCTCCGCAGCCCTTCACTCAACCTCTGGCTGCGGTGCACCCGAAATCGCGGCCCGGCGCGGCGCGCCGTGCGCCACCTCAGCGCTCCGGCGGGGAACGTGCGCCGCGGGCGGGGCCGTTCCGGGAGGACGAGTGCCCCCCGGTAAAACGGGGCCGTCCCGGCAGCGGCGGCACAAAAAGAACGGGCGGCCGTCCCTGGGTGGGCTCGAACCACCAACCTTTCGGTTAACAGCCGAACGCGCTAACCGATTGCGCCACAGAGACCGCGCTGCCCTCGCCGCCTCCCGCGTGTCCCTGTGTCTCAAATCCTGTATCCCTGCCGTGTGTCTCCCCTGTATCCATGTCCTATATCCTATATTCATATGCCATGTCCCATATCCATGTCTCCTATCCCGTATCCATATCTCATGTCCCGTATCCATGTTCCATATCCCATACCCATGTCTCCTGTCCCGTACCCATGTCCTCTATCCCGTATCCATGTCCCCTATCCCGTATCCACATCCCCTGTCCCGTATCCATATCCCCTATCCCGTCTCTATGTCCCACACCCCGCAGTGACCCGGCGGTGACGGGTGGGGGGCGGAGCGCCCTCAGCAGCCGAAATAGCTCAGCTGGGAGAGCGTTAGACTGAAGATCTAAAGGTCCCTGGTTCGATCCCGGGTTTCGGCAGAAGCTTTTTCCTGCCGCGTTCGGCCTGCAAATTGGAGGTGTTTTCATCCCAAAACACCCTCCGTGACTCCGGTAATCGCCCTCCCGCTCACTAAACGCTGCTCCTGTTTATTTTAGTATCTTGGAAATAAACATGCAAGGAACAGGTGAAAGTGTGGGATGTAATACTGGACTAATAAATAATAAATTAATAATAAATAACAGTTGATCTCACACAGAGACAGGGAAGGGATGTGCATTAATTAACACTGGACAATCATTAATGAGCAGAGGTGATGTGCTAGCCCCTGTTTTAAATAACAGAAACCAACGAGTTCATGCTCCTGTTCTCAACCCTGTGATTAATAACGTGAAACTGAGATACCAACACACCACATCACAGGTTTACCTGATAAATAAAAGTAACATTCACCTGCTGTAAAAGCAGGGTGGAAATCACCCCCTTGAGCACAAATCACTACATATTAAAATATTCAAGTAAAAGCAACAAATCTTTGATGATTCATTTTAATTGATATTCCCACTTCAACTAAGTCCACGTGATTTGCATGCTGAGGCTGAATTTGGTGTGCAGGTACAACCAGTTCCAGGGGTGACTTGGGACACACCTGGGACAGAAGCTGGAAGGGGTTGGTGAAGCTGTATGTTTCAGAGCACCAACGCAGCAGCCCCAGGGTTAGCCTGAGGCAGAGGAACATTTTGGGATTGGAAATGGGAATTTTGCCATGTTAAATCAAATATGGTAAACCAGGATTATCCCTGAGAGTGTCCAAGGTCACATTGGACAGGGCTTGGAGCAACCTGGGCTAGTGGAAGGTGTCCCTGCCCAGGGCAAAGTTGGGACTGGATGGGCTTTGAGGTCCCTTCAAACCCAAACCATTCTAGGATTCCAGGACTGGGGTGAAGACAAGGTGAAGTGGGAGTTCTGCTTCCATGCACTGGTGTGGAGAAAGATCTTAATAGAAGTGGAGGGATTTGGATTGAGAAGGGAATACAGTGTTGATGTAGAGGAGGGGGAAGCTAAGCACCCACCTCCAAATGACCTCAGAGCACCTGGATCACGGGCAGGAAGCCCCACCCTGCCCTCCCACTTCCAAAGGGACACTGCCACTCACAGCTCGAGTTAACTCTATCAACCCCTCATTAATTTTTTATCCCATCCCCAAAAACTCATTATCCCTCCTCACAAGTTTTAATAAAACCCTCTCTTCCTGTTTTATTCCTGTAATTGAGGTATCTGAGATAAGGGGAATGAGGATTCCATAGTGAAACTCGTTAGAGAGCACAGAGCAATTAAAAGTGTAATTAAAATATATTCAGATAATTACTAGAGCCAGAATAGACATCTGGATCCCAATTTAAACTTCTTCATTTCAAATCATCTTGGGTTTTATTGGACAAGCACAGAGATCCCATTTCATTATCATGAAGAAACCCTAATCAGGGGGTTTTATCTATCACTTATCATTATTTATCATTAATTAGTTCTTGGTGACACTGATTCCATGTGCCACAGCTCCAGCAAAGCCGGGACGGATCCAATTGGGAATTTAAATGAGAAAAAGCCAATTAAAAGTGTCTCTAAATTCACAGCCTAAAAAGAGCCAACAAACCATTCCAATGGTTCACTGTTAAGAGGAAAAGGCAATGTTTTTGTTTAAGCAAACCTGGATTCCTCCCCCATGGAGTTACAGCTGTCCCAACAACAAAACCAATGCTTTCTGATTCAGGTTGCAGCACTGCGCACCAAGTTTATTTCCCACACTTGGAGACAAATGAAGCAGGAAGAGCGATCCCGCTGGGAGCGTTTCCCACCAGGAAACCTGTGAGACCACCAGGCACTACTGGCTCCAGGCCATATTTTCCATGATCAGTGGTGCTTCCTACGAGATATTTGGCTAAAATGATCCACACAGAACTTAGTGTTACAGCAGGAAGCTTTGGAAGCCCCCAGCAAGGGCACTGATGGATGAGGGTGAAGCAGCATTCCCGCAGATCCCACAGATCACAACAGCATTTTCAGGCAGCTGGACACAGTGAGGCCACAGGAAGAGCAGCAAGGGCTGAGCCCAAAACAGCTTCTGGGAGATGCACACAGGGATTTTATAAAGAATTCCACATTTATACAAATCACCACTGGTTATTTACACCTGGCAGACAAGGCCACCCCTCAGCTCTCCCCAGACTCCAGCTTCGTCTTGAGCTTCTTCCTCGCCCGGATCTGTTCATCAAATAATTCTCTCTCCCTGAAAAGAAAAATGTGGAAGCTTTTGGGTAACCTGGACATCTTTAGATAATCTGGACAAATTAAGGTTTGCAGTGTTGGAGTGGCCCAGCCAGAATGTTTTCCATGCTTAATCCTTTGCTTCTGTCCCCCACAGGAGGGAGGACACTGAGCTCTCCCTCTTACACCGAACACTGTTCTGTACCAACAGTAAACTGGTAAAAATGTTGGTAAAAAAACTCCAGAGAATACTGAAAATAGAAATACCTTTTGCTCACAGGTGGCCCTTTAATGTACTTCTCTTCTGCCTTCTTGTAGTCGATCTCATCCACGGCAGCGATTGCATAAATAATGGCCTAGAGAAGCATTTAATTCATTTATAATCATTAAACAAAAAGAAATCACAACCAGGGATTTGAAGCTGCCTCAGGTGAGCAAGTTTTAGGAAAAGGGTTCCTCAATCACTTAGAAAACTTGGATGAAACTGCTCATTGTGTGCCTGAGAGTCTCAAATAAATAACACAAACTGGTCCTGTACCATTCCCAGGGGAGTGTTTTTAGCCACATATTAAGACACTCTTCACAGCAATGTTGCTTTTACACAAGTTAATGTTCCCCTGGGAAAATTCCTGTGAAGAACAGAAATGTATCTAAAACAACTACAAAAATAACCAAACCACCACTCCCACAAAGATAGCAAGAAAACCCTGAGAACTTGCCAGATTAAAATAAAAACTCCAAAACAAAGCTTTGAAGCATTTCAGAATTAAAATACACCAAACCCCCACCATTCTGCCTTTAAAAAGAACAATCTACTTAAGGGTCCTCCTTTCTGTGCTTAAAAATCAGCATTTAAGGGACTCAGGCTGGGGGCAGGTTAAGAATATTCCTGCTCAGCTCAGCCCTGGGAACTCTCCCCAAGTCATTCCACACAAGTCACATCACACCAAATGAACAAATAATTCAAGTTATTTGTTATTCCACAGTTAATTTCCCCAGCTTCATGTTCACCCACCTCAGGCAGAAGCACGTCCGAGATGAATTTGATGCCGTCCCCCAGGATCTGGTGCAGATTTGTGGTGTCCATTTCCCTGTAAACCTCCTTGAGATAATCAACGACCAGGTCCAGCTGCTCCTCATCCTCCAGGTACGTTTCCACACAGGTCATGTACCGGCGGGAATTCAGGAATTTCTCCAGCCAACGGGACTGTTTCCCACTTTTCAAGATTCCCAGCAGATGTTCTTCTGCCCCTTTTGTTTTCACGATGAATTCCACGAGTTTTTTGTTCTCCCTGTCCCTGGCTGCCTTGCTTCTGTCTGGAAGGAGCTTCCTCAGCGGCTTCTGGGGGGTGTTGTCTGAGGAAGACTCTCCAAGATCCTCCTCTGCTGTGTTGGGGAAGGTCATTTGCTCTGCACTCTGGTACCCCCCTTTCCTGACTGGGTAGCCTGAAACAAAGGCCACAAGCACTTCCATTTAAACATACAAAGGGCTCTCACATCCATAATGACATACATAAATAGAAAGTAAGGAACTTTATTGGTAAGACAGAAGTTTTTCTTCTTTCCCTACTAAAGAAGTTAAAAAACCACCACCAAAATCTTCATTTGCCTTAAAAAAAAAAAA
>VXAU01002295.1:188575-201515 GCA_013399695.1 Formicarius rufipectus
CGTGCGCGCTCCCGACACCGCCGCCCTCCATACGAGCCTGTGCGCACGCGCCGGCCGGCCGGCCCCGCCCCAGCCCCACCTGGCCACGCCCCAGCCCCGGATTGGCCAATCAGCGAGCGCCGTCTGTCGCGCCGGCCCCGACCCTCCCGATACCCTAACACCACAGCCAATCGGAGCGCAGTACCGGCATCTCGCCCCGCCCCCTCCCTCATCAGGCCCCGCCCACTCCGCGGGGAGAGCGGGCGTAGCGGAATGCGGTAATCTCTGCGCGTGACGTCATCACCACGAGTGACGTCATGTAGTCACAGTTTGGGGTGGTTTGGGACTTTTGAGCCCGTCCGGTTCCACACGAGCAGGGCTGCGCCATCCTCAGGAGTGTCCAAGGCCAGGCCGGACGGCGCTTGGAGCAGCCCGGGGTAGTGGAAGGTGTCCCTGCCCATCGCAGGCGGTGATCCTCGAACTCCCTTCCCACCCAAACCCCTCCCCGTCCATTTTCAGCCGCAGTTTTCGGAGGGCAACAGTGAAGACGCGACCACGTGCTCTGGTATTTAATACTTTATTCGCTGTCTCTACTTGGTTATAAACACCCCAATACCAGAACTGTCACCACTACACCGGAGCAGTTACTCAGACACACTCTGCAAACAGCAACAGACCCAAATGCACCTCCAGGAGCACATTTTTCCTACCTTTAAGTACAGATACCTGTGGAATAATTGTTAACATTAGAGGCAAACTCCTGCTTTTGCTCACAGTTCCCCTCCCCACCTCCCCATTGCCTTCCACCACTGGAGACACTTTAGTATTTTTTTTTTTTTTTGTGAAACAATAATTCCTGCTTTTCTGCAGGATTGGGAATGCTCAGTAATGTTACTCAGCCTTTCCCTGCACCAGTCCCTGCTTCCCAGGTTCTGGGGGTGCTGAGCACTCCACCCTGGTCCTGCAAGGTGCTTTAATCAGTATTTCATGTCAATGGATATAAAACAGTCTTTAAAACCCGGGTTAGTGAAACAACAAGGTTCAAGGTGGGGTTCTGGTCCCGCTGGAGCACACATGGAGCTGGAAGGACACACTGAGGGTGGGACAGAGACAGGAGGTGAGCACACTGCAAGGTGCAGTCCTCAGCAATAGAAAAAGGAGAGAAAAAAACTGCCTCTCCTGCAAAATGCAAAGAAAAAGGGATGATTTCCTGGTGCTGCAGCATCCCACGGGCTCAACATCCATGTCCTCCCCCGTGGCATCCCACAAAGGTACAACTCAGTTTAAAAAAGGTGCAGTTCTGATCAAGATATTGTTTTTCCAAGTAAAACCCCCCTTTGAACACCCCATTTCTCCCCTGTGCTTGGTTCCACAAGTTCCCTAAACATCACTGAGCATCCTATGGTGGATCAGCCCTTCCACGGAGCCGTTTTGACTCCTGCTTGTGCTGTAAATAAACACGAAATCCTTGTGCCACATTTTCCTCCTGTGCTCTGATGGGCCAGGCCCGACCTGCTGGCCCTGCTTTGTCACTCCTGGGTCCATGACTGTGGCTTCAGCTTCAGCCAAACATCCATTTTTGGGGGTTTTTTTGCCCCTCCTGTACCAGCAGTTCAGTTCTGTGCTGCCGTCCTGGGGGAATGAACCTCCTGGAAAAAATGAGTCTCTTCCAGGTGAGATTTTTACCCTAAACACACTGTTATAAGCCCAAACCATGAGGGTGCAGGTCATGGACTGACTTAGAAATCAAATCTTGCTGGTTCCTCCCAGCTGGGCTGTGGAGCTGCTGGCTCTCCATAATTCCCACAGGGAATATGGCTTTTCCTGTCTGGTCACTTGTTCTGTATTAAAATCTGTAAGTGTTTATGCTGCGTCATGGTGAGCGTTGCCTAAAAAGTTTCTTTTCAAGAAGTTTGTCCCCTGATTTCTTAAAAAAAACAAAACAAAACAAAAAACCCAAACAAAAACAAACAAACAAAAACCAACAAATATGTATAAACAAATTGTCCTCCTTCAGGGAACAGAAGTTATACGGTCCCACAATGTGCCCATAGAAAGGGTTGTGTTGTTCTTCCCTAAAATTGTTGTGTAAATCCTGACCAGGAATTCCAAGGACAGGACAGACCAGCATTCCCAGTCCATGACAATCCTACCACCACCACCACCACGACTCCACAGCAAGACAAGGTGGGAACACAAAAAAACAGGTGGAGGAAAAACAAAAACTGGAGGTCGGCTGCCAACAAGGGATGGCAAGGGAACCACTGGCACACGCTTTTCTCCAGAGAGGATAAAAAAATCTGGGTTCAAAGGCTCCTAAAACCTCGTCTAACACAGCAGCAAACCCACAGCTGGGCTTGGAGGCAGCACTGGAGACGTCACAGCATCGGGCAGCAATAATCCAAAGAAATAAACCTCCCCGGACTATTACAGGAACCCCTCGAAGACAACTCACTGCCTTTGGAGGGGAAGGGAAAGAAATCCTTTGTTCTGCTCTTTGCTCCTCATTTTTAAGCCACTCGGGACCTTTCCAAGCCCCCAGTGGCCCAAACTGGGAAGACGAGTCACATTCCACCCCCGCCTGGTTTCCTGAGCCGGGTGGGCAGAGACACACACGGACAGCGACCGGGACGACTCACTGGAACAGGACACGACAGAAGGATGTCCCACACCCCAGACCGCGGGCTCGGGGCTCTCGCAGCCCCCGGCTCCCTCGGGTGTCGGTGGTCGAAGACAAAACCCCATTAACTCTCGCAGCCGGCGCCGGGCACGGGGAGCGGGGTCACGGCGGGGTGGTCGCTCTGGAACACGTCGATGTCCTCGCTGGCCGCCGCTCCGGGCCCGGTGGTCCCCGTGCCCTGGGGCGGGCGAGTGCTCCGGGGACCCCCTTGGCTGCGCCCGCTGCGGGAGCAGTCGTGGTGCCCGTGGTTGCCCAGGCGGCTGGAGGCCACCACAGCCTTCATGGCAGCCTGTGGCAAAGGCACAGGGGGCACAGGGTCACAGAACTACAGAGTCACAGTCACGGAGGTACAGCATGCCCGGAGCTGGGAGGGATCCCCAAGGAGCATCCAGCGCAACCCCTGGCCCTGCACAGACAATGCCCCCAGTCATCTGTCCCTTTGCCCAAACTCTCCTGGAGCTCTGGCAGCGCCTTGGGACCGTGCCCACTGCCCTGGGGAGCCTGTTCAATGCCCACCACCCTCTTGGGGAAGAACTTTTCCCGGAGGTCCGTCCCAACCCTCCTGGCACAGCTCCCGCCGTTCGCTCGGGCACGGAGCAGTTACCGGGTGTTTGAAAGGGTCGTTAGCGGGTCTTTGGCAAAATCCTCCCTTTCCAAGGCATTCTCAAACCCCTGGAGCAGTGGAAGGGGAGGTGGCAGCCCAGCCCTTCCCCTCTGGTCATGCATTTCGCTGCAGCAGCTCCATCATCCTTCATCACCTTCCGCACTTGCTCCTGGACGTATCTTTGCTTGGGGTGGGGGATCCACAAACCCAGTGACGACAGCTCTGGGCGGCCCCAGCCCTTTATCCGAGGGGACACAACCACAAACCACCTCCGGGGTGACGGTGGCCCCCTCCTTACCTTCAGTTTTCTCCTGGCATTAAATTCCTGCAGTTTCTTCTGCGTGCTGTCCATGTGAGCAAATTTGGCAGCTTTCCCGGTGACCCAAGGGTGCTCCAGAGCCTGGTAGACCGTCAGCCTCTTCTGCGGGTCCAAAACGATCAATTTTCTGACCTGAGAGCAGAAAAGCCCCTCCAAGTTCGGTTATTTCACAAGCACTGAGCCGAAGCCTTGACCCCGAGCGCAGGGGCTGCCCCGCTCACCAAGTCCTTGGCGTTGAGGGACACCTCGTCCCACCACGGGGACACGAACTCGTAGTCGCAGGTGAGGATGCGGCTGTACATGTACTGGTCCCCCCGTGGGTCGAAGAACGGCTCGAAGCCACAGAGCCTGTGCGGGGGGAGAAGGGAGGAGTTGTGGGATGGGGTGGGACAAACCTTCCCCTCCCCCCTCGGCTCTACCCCATGATGATACTCACAGGATGTAGGTGATGACGCCGACACTCCACATGTCCACTTCAGGGCCGTACGGGCACCCGTGGAGGATTTCGGGGGCTGAAAACAGTTTGGGGTTCAAACGCTGTGTGAAGGGGCTCCCAGCGTGGTAGGAACCTCATGGCAGGGGAAACACCTCCTGGGTACCGGCAGTGTCTCCCAGGCCTGGCACAGCCACCAGCCCTCCCTGCACTGAGCTGTGCACGGCCTCAGAGAGGGAAAAGCCCCCCCAAATCCCACTCCCACTCCAGCTGTGTACAGCCCCAGGCAAGGGAAGGCCCCCCTAAATTCCCCTCCTACCCAAGCTGTACACAGCCTCAGGCAGGGAAAGACCTCTAAACCCCACTCTGATCCCACCTGTGCACAGCTTCAGGCAGGAAACACCTCCAGCCAAATCCCCCTCCCACGCCAGCTGTGCACGAACTCAGGCAGGGAAAAGCTCCCCAAACACCACTCTGATCCCAGCTGTGCACAGACTCAGGCAGGAAAAGACCCCCTCCCTAATCCCCCTCCCACGCCAGCTGTGCACGAACTCAGGCAGGGAAAAGCTCCCCAAACACCACTCTGATCCCAGCTGTGCACAGAGTCAGGCAGGAAAAGATCCCCTCCCAAATCCCCCTCCCATTCCAGCTGTGCATGACCTCAGGCATGGAAAGACCCCCCAAATCCCCCTCCCATTCCAGCTGTGCATGGCCTCAGGCATGGAAAGACCTCTCAAATCCCCCTTCCACTCCAGCTGTGCACAGCTTCAGGCAGGAAAAGGCCCCCAAACCCCCCTCCCATTCCAGCCCTTCCCTGCACTCACCGCAGTACCCTGGCGTCCCGCAGACTGTTTTCATGGTGTCCTGCTCATCCATGATCTTGGAGAGCCCGAAGTCACCTTGGAGGGACACAGGGGAGCAGCACTGCCATCAGGGAGAGGCACCAGGAACCCCCCTCCTGCCACGACCCCCCAGTGGGGCCCCGGACCCACCGATTTTGAGGGGTGCATCGGGGGACAGGTCTGCGTAGAGCAGGTTCTCCGGCTTTAGGTCCCGGTGGACAACTCCATTTTCATGCAAATACTGCACAGAGAGAAAAACTAGGATGAGGGAAGGAAGGGAACAGCCTTGGACAGAATCTGGGAGGTGGCAGCAGTGACTGGGAACCTGTCACAAACCCAGGACCAACTCGCCCAACAGGTGCTTTGGGAACAGCCACCACTGTGGGGCCAGAGCCACCAGCACATCCAAGGGTCTGGGGAGGACATTTCCAGTTAGGAGTTCCCATTTTTAAACCCTCCTGTTTCCATAGAAACCCCATCTCCAGCAGGCCTGGGATGGCACAACTGACTGTCCACCTTCCTCCCCTTCATCCCCTCTAAAAGCGGATCCATCTTCTGGGGTGCCTTTGGAAGAGCAGGGGTCAGTGAGCAAATGTCTCTTTCTAGAGGTATTTGGGATGGGTGCAGCTCCTGGTGCTGCTCTCCCAGGGGTATTTGGGATAAGTGCAGCTCTGGGCACCTCTCCCTGGGGATATCTGGGATAGGTGCAGCTCTGGGCACCTCTCCCCAGGGATATTTGGGTGCAAGTCCCACAGTGACACCCCAAGCTCCCCACAAGATCCCTTCCCAAGGCTGTTCCCCAGGACATGTTACCGAAACAGCTTCCAGGATCTGCTTGACCACATGAGCCGCATCTCGCTCGCTGTAGAACCCCCTTTCCACGATCCTGTGGGCACATGGGACCATCAGCCCCCTCCATCCTCATCCTTCCCCCACCATCTGGGTGGGATCCATCCCCCTAGAGCAGATCCAGGCTGGGGCCCACAAGCTGGACATACCTGTCAAAGAGCTCTCCCCCTGTCACCAGCTCCAGGATGAGTGCAATCTCCGAGGGCGTCTCGAAAATCTCCTTCAGCTTGATCTGGAAAGGGCAACAGGAAGGGTGTGGGATGCAGACTTGGGATATACATCCTGGCTGTGCTGGGAGGAGCATTTGACCATTGAGGGGGAAAAAAGGGGTTGTTTCCCTGTGCTGGGTAACCAGCACATTTCCCTCCTTGCCTCTTGATTTGTTGTAACACAAGTTTTCTAAGTGTTCGCAGCATCCCCACTCACTTCACAAGGATTGAAGGTAAATCTGGGAATGGGAAGAACCGATGCCTTTATCCTCTTCGTGTCTCCAAGCTCATTTGCCAGAAGAGGAGCTCCCTTAGATTGTTTTAACTCCGCAGCTCCGCCGGCTGTGCTGTGCCTTGGTACCTCTGACCAGCCCTGCCTGCATCCCATGGGATGGATTCTGCACATCTCCCTGGACTGGGATGCAGAAACAACAGACCAAACCCAGCGGGATCACAGCCACTCTGGGATCAGGGATCTGGGAAAGTGTTGGCACTTTTGGAAGCATCCCTCAGACTGTTCAGCAGCAGAAGAGGCACCAACCAGTGTTTTTCTCCTGATTTTTGTTTCTCAGCTCCCACATGGGCTGAGCACATCCACATGAGCCCTTTGTGTCACCACAGTCTATCTGAAATTAGCAATTCTTTCTCAAAACAACGTCAAAATGCAATTTTGCCTTTTTTTTTTTTTTTTTTCTAATGGAAACCCAGGAATTTCATGCTTCTTAAGACTTTTGTGACACCATGAATTTCATGGGGCTTTAATCATTCCCTTCTCAGGCTGGGTGACAAGCCGTGAGCCCCCGCGGGGTGAGAGACACTATGTGGCAGCTTATTGCATTAGAATAATACACGGAGCACTATAATTTTCCTATTAACTTCAAAAGTTTACAATCCTATTATCAGCCGCTGTCGAGGTCGGTGCCTCATGATAGTGAGAGTGGAGACGGCTCCGGCGTCAATAATGGAACAGAGCAGCTCCTCTTCAACAATCACTTGAACTTGGGATGAGCAGAACCCTACAGAAACCTCGGGGATTTAAATATTCAAAGTGGTTGGATCCTCCTCCACGGCTCCTCAGAGCTGTTGCCTGGAGAGGGGAGGAGGAGGGAGGGCAGAAATTGAATTTTCTGTTGTGTTTCTGATAACACATCAGAGAGGAGCCTCTTTCCATCCATGGCTGGTATCACCTGGGCTGCTCTGAGTGGGTGATTCCCATCCTGGGTGTTATCCCTACATCTGCCCTGGGACTTGGGGAATGTCTTCATGGAAAGCACCAAGTTGCCCCAAAACAGTGTGACAGCCCAAGGTAGCCCCACACTGAGCTGATTGAGGGGCTCAGGGACACCCCACTGCTTTACCCCCATTATCCCTGGGTTTGGAATATGCTGGGTTTCTCTTGGCTTCATTTCTTTGCACCAAGATTTTGAGGTTCCTCCAGAGAGTAAAGCTCTGAGGGTGGTTGGTGTGGCTGGGTCTGAAGCAGCTGTGCCCAGGGTTTGAGGGATTCTGCAGCTCAGGTAGGAGGAGCCCGTGGAACATAATGTCTCAGAGAGGTCCCAGCAATGTCCCAGCCACAATTCCAACAGGAGCAGGGCCTGTCTGACCCCAGCCCTCAGCCCCACAGTGGCTTTTTGTGTCATTCCTTTAACTCAGGTGCTCTCCGAGATGCTTTTACGATTTTCCAGTGGAACTAAGCAGCCGCGAATAAGCCTTTTGGGGTGAGCTGCGGTGGGGGCACGGAGCCCCCCAGCCCCTGCCATTGCAGAGGGGCTGTGCTGACATCGCCGGGATTAGCTCTGCCCTGGGCACTGAGAATCGTTCCAGCCCCGCTCCCCGTTCTCCGCCCCCCTGAGCTCCCGTAATTCCCCCGAGCGCTGAGCAAGGACACGGCAGGGGCAGGACACGGCCCCAGCCCCCGCGGCCCCGGCCTCCCCTTTTATCTCCCCTCGCAGGATTCATTACAGACGGGCAATTTTCTGTGGGATTCATTTGATCTCCTCGCTGGAAATTGCTTACTGAATGGAAATCTCAGGCCAGGGGATGGCAGGGAGGGGGGAAGATGGAGGGTCTTTGATATCAGGGTTGTAAGCTCAAAGGAGCTGCAAGGATCAGGAATTTCATGTGGCAGCGGGGGGGGAGTCACCTGGACCCAGTGTGGGAGGCAGGGAGGGGACATGGGGTGCAGGGAAGGGACATGGGGTACAAGGAGGATTTCCCTTAGAGTGGTGGGTTCATCCTGTGCCAAGATGGGATGATGACACAGAAAATTCAGCTCTTCCCCCAGCACTGGGGGAACCCACCCCCAAGAACACTGGACCCGACCCAAAGGGAGCTGGGAGTTGTGTCACAGGGGTTGTACTCACGATATTGGGGTGTGAGAGCCGCAGCAGGACCCCAATCTCTGTCCTCACGATCTTTTTGTCAATCTGGAGAGCAGAGCCCACACAGAGGTTGTGTCACCTGTGCTGCTGGGCCTCGATCTGTCCCCCCCAGTAGACAGAGACCTCCTCATTACTCCCAGCACATTCCCATGTCTGTCCTAGGGCCTGTTTTTGCAGCAAAATGCACCCAGTGTCCCCTTGCTGTAAATCCAGCCCAAATCCCCGAGGTTTTGTCCACTTGGGACACTCAGACTGCAAGGGCAATGCCCAGTGAGATCCCCATGCCTGTCCTGGGGCTGAGGTGCTTTGGCAGCAGAGGCAGGACACCCTCCCACTGCATTCCCCCTGCCCTGCAACCCCCTCACCTGCAGTCCCCACATACACACACTCACCGTCTTCTTCAGGATCTTGGCAGCATATGGGGCTCCTGTTCCCTTCTCCTGGCAGCTGAACACCACCGAGGTGGCTCCCCTGGGAGGACATGGACAGTGTGAGGCTGGGATAGGGCGAGAGGGGGTCCCACTCTCCTGTGCCACGTCACCAGCACCTTTGCCAGTGCCAGGTCCTGGGAGCTCAGTGTGAGTCCTCCTTTGTGTGGATTCCCTTCTCCATGGATCCCCCTCCTTGTACATCTCCCTCCTGTATCCCCATACTCATGCATCCCCCTCACTCTTGGATCCCCTTCTGGCACCCCTCTCTTTCATCCCCCCACTCCTGCATTCCCCTTCAGCATCATTCCCAGCTTTCCTGGCCAATGCTATTGTAATTAAAACCGAGTTCTGCAGGAGGTTTAAATCCTTAAGCAGCTTTCACGACAGGACGAAGCCTCTGTGTCCCTGCTCACAGCCTCTTGGGGACAGCAGGGACACTACCAGGGCCCCAGCCCAGTCGTGTCCCCAAGGCCACAGCAAGTGGGACATTCCCTGTCACCACACACCTCCCTGCCGGGTCGACCCGCTCCGGGTGACACGGGGACCATTCCCTTCACACCCCCGCGGTGCCCTCATCCAATGGCGATTTCAGATCGAGTTAATCACGTTTTCTGCGCGCTGGACGGTGAAATCAGCCCGTGGCTCGGGGCCATTCCGGGGCTCATTTGCAATTCCATCTTCCCTGCCTGGCTCCTGGAGAACATTAATTCCTGCCCCCGAGTAATCGGCAGCGTTTTATTGCACTTTGGCTTCGCTGCCTTCTGGGACGGAGCTCAGGCTCTGTCAGGAGGTGCCTGGAACCCCCTGTTGCCCGTGCCCTCGGGCTGGCAAGAACAGATACCCAAAACCACCGACTTCCATACCAAACCCTCACCCACAGCGCCGAATCGCCCCCAGGCAGTCTGTGCCACCTCCGCTGCAGCCCCTGCGCTCCCGGGTGCTGTCCTAAAGAAGGATTTGCCTTCAAACGCAGAGCGGATTTTTCAACTCATCCGGCCGAATTTGGGAACGGTGTTCCCATGGCAACGGCAGAGGCGGGTAACAGGTTCCACCGGGATGCTGTGGGGCCTGGGGGGAGCAAATCCCAGACCTTGCCCAGCTACAAAATATTTTCATCCCTTCGCCCAACATTTTCCATGAAAATTTAGTTTGCAACAAAAAGCGATTTGGAAGTAAATTGTTCCCTCTGGGAGGGGAGAGGCTGCCTGCTCCAGCTCTGGAAAATGGGCAAAAGCTGCAATCTTAACCCAAAATTACACCACTGCTGCTGCGACGACCACAATAATGCACTTTCAGTGGGACAAGCCATGAAGTTTCCTCCTAATTTCCTAGCCAGGCTGGATGCAGGGACAAGCCCCTCCATCCCCTCACCAACAGCTGAATCCGAACCTGGATCCATTGCCCTCCCACTAGATTTTTCCGCACGGACAATTCCCAGCCTGATTCCCACCGTTAACAAGCTCATTTAGGAGCGCTCGGCTCGGCGTTTAGGAAGAGCCGGGGTGGCTCCTGGGCCCGCTGTGCCAGCGGCTGCCCCGCACATTTCCCCAATTACGGCCGCGGTTGGATTCGTGCTGGAATTCGCTACACCCCGGCCCCCGGCCCCGCCGGCACTCGCAGCCGCCGCTCAAGGCCTCAAATAAATATCCCCAATCAGCCTTGGCTGGACAGGAGATAATTGCATTTGCTTTCCAGATGAACTGGAAAATGTCGAACAATGGGGTTTGCAGAGAGAGAGCCCGGACCGGTAGCGCAGGCACGTGCAGGAGTGATGGCTCGGAGCAGCCCCAGGCTGGGTACTCCCCGCTGCCACCCTGCTCCCTCCATCTCTCTCCTGTTCCCTAGGGCTTCCCGGACACAGCTGGATCCAGCCTTACCAGGAGAGGCACTAAGGGAAAGCTGTGCATGGTGAGTGGGTTCCAGTGTCCCAGATTCCACCCCGATCCGGGCATGTGGCTGTAAGTGGGTGGCTCCAACACTGAGACCAGTGGGATTTAAACCTGGGTGCTGAAACTGGATGTGGTGTGGGATAGATGGATGGATTCTAGGCATTCCAGGCCTATCCTTACATCCATCTGTGCAGGACTGGGAGCTGCTAAGCCCTGAGGCGACTCGGCCACACCTCAATAAGCACCCTTAAATTCCTGCTCTTACCAAAAGTGCTGTTTGTCAGGATTCTCTGCCAATGGAAATGCAGCAGCAGCTGGGACTGGCCCAGCCTGAACAACCAAACTCATCTGCACAGCCCAGAGAAGCCCTAAACAGGGCCATCAGCCTCCCCAGCTTCCCAGGGGGCTCCCAGCACCCCTTTGCATCCCTCTGCCCCAGAGGGACACTGGAACACCTCACCCAGGACCACAGCTGGTGCCCTTGGACAGGTTTTCCAACTCAGGGAGGACAAATCCAGACCTGGGAATCCAGACCCTGTGTACCTTTGTGGGGACTGGTACTTCCTGTTCTTTGCAGGGGCTGTTGCAGGCAGGACCGTCATCGCCCACTCCCAAAGCCTTGGGGTGCTCAAAGGGGACATGGGTCTCCCCAGGATCTCGCTCCCCACCACAGGGTGAGGAACATCCAGTTCCACATGCACAGGGACCCTGGGCCCATCCTGCAACCTCCAGCGATGCTCCCAGACTGTGGCTGCAGCATCACAGCACAAACCAAGGCCCAGATTTCATGTGAGGGGAGGGTCTGCCACCATCCACTCTCCTCTCATCCATCCTTCCATCCTCCCATCCCTCCCTGCATCCCTTTATCCCACTTCATCCATCCATCCATCCATCCATCCATCTCCCCTCTATCTGTCCCTCCCTTCCTGCATCACTCTGTTCCTCCATCCCCCTTCATCCATCCTCCCTCCCACATCCGTCCACTCCCCTGTATCCATCCCTCCCTTCCTGCACCCTTTCCTGCATCCTTCCATCCCTCCTGCATCCCTGCATCTCTCCATTCCTCTTCATCCATCCCCTCTGTATTCCCCCACCCTTTCTCACATCCCTCCATCCCTGCCCACATCCTTCCACCCCTCTCCCCGCCACGCCAGGCCCTGCCCCGACCAGAACACGCTCCCATCCCAGGGGGTCTCCTCCCCCCACCAGCCCCTCCCTGCCCCTCCCCACCAGCCCGTACCGTCCCAGCTCGGGGCCCACGACGTAGAAATCTTCCAGGGCCACCTCGCGGTGGGATCCATCGATCCAGAACTCACTCCCACTCTTGGAGGACGGCATGGTGGGCCGGGGGTGGCGAGCTCCCGCCAGCTGCTGGGAAGGGGAGACCCTGGCATGGCCACGGCCCCCCCTCCGTGAGTGCCCAGATGGCCCAAGAAAAAACAGCGTTCGGGATTATCGAGCACAGCGGAATCGCGGCCACAAATCCCCTTCCCACCAGGCACGTACGCTGCCTTTTCCGAGATAATACCCCCCTCACGCTGTATCCTGTGTACCCCCTCCCACCCCCCCGGCTTTTCCCACCACCCACCTCCACTTTCCCCACTCCATCTCCACTTTTCTGGGGATCCTCTGGCTTCGCAGAGCTCGGGAGGCCAGAGGTTGCACCCACGGACTGGCACCTTGGGTATTTGCACCCCGATTCCGGCAGCCACCCCTAAACCCCCCAGCCCTCCTCCTACTCCTGCAGCCCCGGTAATTTCGGGGTGGGGTCGGGGCCCGGCACGTACCATTACCTGCCGTGTCGCTCGTGGCCCTCCCGGCGCTGCCTCATCCCCGGCGTGGGGGGTCCTGAGCCCCCGCCCGCCCTGGGGCTGGTGCCGAGGCCGGCCGCGGCCCCCCAGTTGCTCCCCAAAACCTTGGCAGGGCTTCACAGGGCGCTGAGCGGCACAGGGATGGAGGGATGGGAAGGTGGAAGGATGGGAGGATGCAGGGATGGAGGGATGGGAGGATGCGGGGATGGAGAGCCGGGAGGATGCAGAGATGAGAGGATGTCGGGATGCAGGGATGGGAGGTTGCCGGGATGCGGGAACGCGGGGATGCCGGGCAGCACGGATGCAAGGCTGAAAGGCTGCTGAAACTCCGGGAAGCGAGAGCTCAGGGCTGCAGGGAGAGAGGAAGGTGGGGATGGGGAGCCGGGGCTGCGGAGCACCGGGACCCTCCCCGGCAGCATCACCGGCGGCCGCCTCGCTCCCGCCTGGCTCGGCCGTGCCACCGCTCGGCCCGGCGCCGCCACTGCATCCCCCCCCACGCCCCCCGCCCCCCGG
>VXAU01002295.1:201673-215699 GCA_013399695.1 Formicarius rufipectus
GATTGGGTTATGGGGATAGACTGGGAATGGGCTGGGAAGGGTGAGAATGGGAGTGGGGACGGTAGAGTTCGAGTAGGATTAGGGTAAGTGATGGGGTGGCTGGAGCCAGAAACAGAATGGGAATGGACATGGAATTGGGGATAGAGATGGGATGAGGCCAGGGGTGGGATGAGAGTGGGGATAGGAAGGGAATGGGGTTGAAATGAATGGGTCCAGGAATGGGGTGGAAGTAGGGATAGTGCTGGGGTCCAAAACCCAGTAGATTTTCATGTTTTCTTGTTAAAAATTGGAAACAGGGAGAGCATCCCGTGAGGCTGTGACCCTCCAGTGGGACTGAGGGGTACTGGGAGACCCTCACAGAAGTCGCTGGCTGTGAAGGTCTGCATTGCACAAAAGATCCTCCTCGTCATGGACTTCCCAAGTATATATTAGAATATTTTATCATATCTGAGGGAGGCAAACTCAGCCCTGCTTGATCTCCTGCAGTTGCAACTCCCTTTCAAAAGGGATGTTCATACAGGGAGTGCCCTGCTCTGTGAATAAATTGACTCTACCTCCAGTTCTCCCCCATCCTGGAATGTTATGGGGTCAACGGTGGGCTGGAAAAGGCTGGTTTGCATAATTAATATTTATCACTTGATCCCGAACAAGCACATCCCCCCCGTTCTTTCCCAGCCCTAGAAGAGTGGGAGGTTGAGTTGGAAGCACAGAGGAAGCCCCTTCCCTTTGGAAACCCCACAACTGAGGTCTTAGAGAGTCTTACAATCCCCCATGGCACCCACAGACACCCATGTGTGGGCATTGGATGGGCTGTGGGGCTGGATCCAACCTGGGAAATGGGGCAGCCTGCACACCCCAGCACCCCAAAATCCCCAAGCAGGGGGGACTGCCCTTTGCAACACCCCATCCCCAGCTGGAACACATTCCTGGGGTGCGGATCCAGCCCTTGGGCTGCACCTCCATGATCCAGCCCTGGCTTCAGGAGTCGTCCCATCCTCTGCCAGCTCGGTGGGACGATGGGGTTGGATTTGAGCCTCCAGCCTTTTGTCTGCGAGAGAGGAATTAATTATTTGTTCTCTCATTACACTGGACTAAAATCCATTTCAGAGCAGCATAAATTTAGGTGCCTGAAGTCGCTATTTTAACATCCCGGGAAACATTTCTCTCCCTCTGTCGCCCTTTTCCCGATCATTTCTGTCTCATTGGCAGCCATCGACGTTCCGGATGAAGCACAAGATGGAGGGACATTAACCAAATACAGCCACGGGGCCCTTCCCTGGGTGGCGAATGCGATGACGAGGCCAGAGCGGGGACCCCCACGGTCCCCTCAAACCACCAGCACGGAGCTGAGTGTCCCCAGCAAATCCCAGCGCGGGCAGAGTGGAGTCTGGGAACGTCCCCGCGAGGGACCGGCTGCCTCTGTGTGTTGCTCAATTGTTTGGAACATAAAATGGAAATTAATACATGGGGGTGAACTCCCCCTCCCCCCCAGTATTCCCCCCTCCCGCTCCAGCGTCGCTCGCCTCGTTAATTGAACGGCGCGAAGCAAATGAGGTCAGAGCTCACTTCAGCCAGACAAGGACACGGGAACACGCGCGGCTGCCGGCGAGGCTGGGCTGTACCTGCCCGTGTTTAGCATTCCTGCCGGGATCCGCTCATTAAAAACCTAAAAGGCGGCTTAAGCATCCCATTAGAGCCTCTTCGGGCTCTGGATCCTTCCCTCGCAGGCGTGTTGGCGGGGAGAGCGAAGTCGGAGCCGGGCGGTGGGAGGAGGTTTGCACCTGTTGTGGGGATCACATCCCGCCCCATAGCCAGTCCGGCGGGTTGTGGGGCGTTTTGGTGGTGCCTCTTGCTCCCAGAGCCAGAGAGTAGGAGATGCAGGAGAGGTGCTGGAGGCTGGGATGCTGCTGAAGCTGAGCAAACTCCATGCCTGGGACCTGCTCCTGCTGCTGGGAACGCCCAGGACCCCCTTGTCTCATCATGTCCCCTCTTTCCAAGGAGATCCCCTGGGCTGGGGTTTGGGAGCAGTTCCCACTCTGTGGCTCAGTTTCCCTGGCTCTGGCACGGCAGCACAGTCCCTCTTTGCTCCAGGCCATGAGCACTGAACCTCCCTGGTTCTGGGGATGTTCCCGGCTTCATCCTGGGTATCAGCTCCTGCTTCTGTTGCTCCACAGGTGCTGCTTCAGCCGTGCCACACCAGCAGCAGCAGGTGATCCATCCGTAGATCACCAGGACTCTGGGAAGAGGCGTCACCTGGGAGACTCAGGCTGTTCTGGTCTCTCCTCACCCAGGAGAACCCAATGGGCTCCGTGTTGGGACACACAGATCCCCTGGGACACATCAATCCCTCAGGACACACCATCCTTGTGGCACTGCCTGCTCTCCCCGCTCAGTGCTACAGCCAAGGTGCTGGCTGGGGACCCTGGTCGGATGTCCCCCCCAGCAGAAATGGGACACTCTGATCCTCCTTGAGATAACTCGATGTCCTGGTCATGAGCATCCTCATTTCAAGGCCTTGCTCAGGTGGGATCACCCTGTGCCACTGCTTCAGGGCTTTGGCTCCCCATCCTCACCCCAGTGACCTCCAGCAGCCAACCCAGAGCCCACCCAGCATCTCCCCTCTCCTGGAGGAGGCTCAGAGATCCAGCATTCCCTCTTTCTCAGTGTCTCTCCACATCCTCCTCTGCTTCTTCCCTCTTCCCATTCTCCCTCTCTTCGCTCTTTTTATTTTTTTGAGACAAGAAATGAGTTGTCTTCCCACAGATGTGACTAAAAGCACTCTGGAAATGTCAGCCACTGCTGGAAAGGGACCCAGATAACATTTAGCTTTAGGTAAGAGAGTAGATTTTCTCTGCACTAATTCATATTTATAAGCTCTCGTGTTCCCGGGGAGAGCGCGGCGCTGATGGCACTCGCTGATTGCCAGCGCGCGGAGCAGAGAATTGTTTTCATATCCGAGATTAAAGAGTGGTTTCTGCTCCCAGTGGCACCTGTGTATTTACACTGGTCATTCTCAATTCATTCTTATAAGATTAAGACTGGAAATGGGAAATGGTTATACAGTGCCAAGCCTGGAGGGGCTGAGGTGCTGTGGGGGGCCAGGGCAGAGCCCGGACCCTGCACCAGGAACAGCCTTATCTGAGCAGAGGGAATGGGAGATCTGCTTCCCTTTGGAGTCTCCTCGTGGGAAAGCTTAATCCAGGTGGAAATTCCTTGTTCAGACCCTGTGGGATGTGGTCCCTCTGCATGACCCACGCAGGGATGGATGGGGAGGGATGAGGATGGATAGGGATGGATGGGGATGGCTGGGAATGGATGACCGGAGCAGCATGGGCAGCAGCACAGACACAAGCACACGATAGATTAGCTGAAAGCTTTATTTCTATTAAGATTAAGGGAAAGATTTATTTCTATTAAGTTTAGGTGAAAGATTTATTTCTATTATGACTCGGTGAAAGATTTATTTCTACTATTATTATTTTTCAACACATCCCAGGGTTTGTGTCAGCTGATTAAAAGCAAACAAGTAAAGCTCTTCTTCTCCATGGTGGATCAAGGATTTGGGAACTTTTAGAGCTTTATTTAGTTTTTCTCTGTTTTATTTAATTTTTTTTTTAAATCATGTTTGCAAAGTGGCTGAGCAGCTCCAGAGAGAGTCAGAGCATAAACATGGGGGGAAAGAATAAAACAGAGCTGTGTCAGGGATTGAGGGGCTGGAATTAAGGGGAGGAAGGGGCAAAAAAAAGGGGGAGGAGGTGGCGGGGGATGCAGGAGGGGTTCGGGGTGGAAAGGGAAAAAGGCGAAAGGAGAAACAAGACAATGGCAGAAGGCACCCCGGGGACTTCCTGAGAGGTTTTAGAAATTCAAAATACGCCTTAGAGCCTCAAAGCTGTGTCAGTCACAGCCCCGGCGCAGGGATCACTAAGGCTGCGGCCAAACAATACCAGATTGTGTGAGGAAGGTGGGAAAATCGGGGGTCTCAGCGGCTCCCGCTCAGCCCAGCGGTTCCGCCCGTCAAGCACGCGTTCCACATGAATCAATTCTGGACAGAGCCGCCGCATAATCCCCACCAGCCTCGCTATGACAACTTGAAGGAGAATTCGGCGGCTGAGTGACAGCAGACGGAGAACTGACAAGGCAAAAGGCCGCAGGACTTTCCTGCCCTTTTTTCCCCTGTTTTTTTCTTTCCCCCCCCTCCTCCTTTATTCTCTCTTTCTCACCCCCCTTCCAACAGTAACTTTTGCTGAGTGGCTCACTGGGGTGCACACGTGTGGTGGTGTTTGGGGCAGAGGGACTTCTCTTCTTCCTTGCAGCCCCTCTGCCCTCTCCCTGTTCCCAGGGATCTTTCCTGCAGTGGGATGCTCTGGACACCTCTCCCACCCAGACAGGCACAGTGGGGACATGGTGGGGCTGGGGGGTCATGTCAGGGCTGCCCCACTCAGCACCAGCCAAGGGCAGTGGCAGTGACCTCCATCCAGGGTGTTGGTGACAGAGGACACGTGGCACTGGCACCTCGCTGAGTCCATGAAGCCTCATCCGAGGGTTTCTGGCTTTAGCACAGCCCCTCAGGGAGCACAGAGTGGTGGGACACCCAATCTGGGGGCTCAAAGCATCCCCTGTGGGGTTGGTAGGGCTGGAGGGGCAGGGGGAGTGTGACAGAGCTACCCTAAACCAGCCATTAAGGTTTTAATTACACCAGGCTCTCGTTGTCAGAGGAGGGTGATGAGCCGTGAGGGTTTTCCACTTAATCCTTGCTGGGATCACTCACATGTGAGTGAGGGGGTCACTTTCAAGGGGCTCCTGACAAATTCCCCCCATGACCCAGGGGACACCGACAGCACCCACTGTGTTGTGCCAGTGAAGCCAACAGAGGAGCCAGGACTGGGCTGAGGTGTCAGTGGGTGTTTGTGGGGAGAGGACCAACATCCCAGAACTGCTCCCAGACAATATTTAAAGATTCCAGCTTTTAAAGCTACTCCTCCATCCCTGCAGCTGAAGGAAACACTAATCATCTCCCTGGTCCCCCCCTCAATCCCACTCTCCTGCCTCGTTAGGTAAACGAGTGTATTATTAATAATCATATCAAGGATAAAAAGTGCTTTTGTCACCTCTGGATTCCGCTCCTTTCTGGGCTGCCCTGTTCTGGTTCCACATGCCTGCTCAGGGAGGCAGGAGGGAGAAAGGAAACTAATTAAAAATTGCCAGTGTCTTATGTCAGAGTGTTTGGGTGCGTTGGGTGGTGAAAGACGAGCGGCTTGTTGCAAGAAAATCAATTTTACAGTTACAGGAGCAGAATAAATAGAGGTGGTGCGTTAAGACAGGAGGATGAGGAGGCTCTAAGGGCTTCAGCTCCACAGGGATATGGGATGAGCCATCCCGGGATACGCCAGGTACCACTGTGTCCCCACCCACAGAACCACAGCCACTCTCCCCTGGCTGTAGGTTTTGCTCAGAACATGGGATTTTCACCCAAAGCAGCCCTGAAAATCGGATTGGTAATTCCATGGGGTGAAAATTCTGAACATTTTTACAAGGAGAAGCAGAATTGGGCCCCCAGAAGGTATCACTGTGAGGTGCATGTGGAACTGGGGTGGGGGGGGTCACCCCATCCCGACCCCGGACAGCCCTGGCACGTCCCTGCTCCTGCTTGGATTTCATTCCCATCCCCACCGCACGAGGCTGCATCTGTATTTTATTCCTCTCTCCTCTCCGCAGGCCTGTGGCTAAAATCTATTGGTTTCGTGCACGATTTCATTGTCTTTTTGGGGTCAGGGAAATGGTGCAGCAGCCAATTCCCCTTGGCAGGGGGGTTAAATGCTGCTCGCCCCGCGCAGAGATCCTGCGGGGGCCCCGATGCCTGGGAATGAGGGAGCAGCAGCCGGGGGTCCCCGACCAAAATGACTTTTATGCTAAACGGGATGCGGGAAGGCGGGAGTGGGTGGGAGCACGGCAGGAGCACAGGCAACTACGGGGATCCCACTTTGGGATCTCGCTGCTGCTTCCAGAACCATTGGCAGGGAACCCTCCTGCTCCACTGCCCCAGCTGGATGCAACATCCCCTTCCCAGTCCTGGTATCCACTTCCTGGCTCCACTGTCCCCTTCCCAGACCTGGCTGGACACTGTGTCCCCTTCCCAGCCTCATCCCGACCCCGGATGAATTGTCTTTTCTTTGCTGATCACACCAGGAACACGACGATCCCTAATCCTCAAATCGTCCCTTGCCGGTTTTACAACCATCTCTAAGCTCCTCATAATAGATTTATTTTTTAAAAAATTAAAGAAGGGAAGGAAATAAAAACCCCTCTGTGGGTTATTACAGGATATTTTGTTTTTAATTGAAAACTACTCAGAACAGAGAGGCTGGATCCGGATCCTCACCAGTGTAAACAAGAGCTGTGGGAGTAGTTTATGCCAGATGTCACAACCATCCTGCACTGAATCCCTGGGAAATGGGAGAGGGAAGGACCATGTGAGGGATCCCCAGGCCAAGGGGCTCCGTGGTGAAGTTGAGGGGGGTCCACAGGTGGGGACAGAGGAGTTGGGGATGTGTTTGTGTGTGTTTGTGTGTCCTCAGCATGTTTTGACATGAGTGTGCAGGGGACGCAGCCCTCTCTGTGCTGTGGATCCCTGGATCCTCAGGATGGTGTTTGCCAGAGCTGGAACTGCCACGTGTGCAGCAAACGCTGTTCAGCTCCCAAGATATTCCTGGAGTTTGCTTGGCAGGGATTTTTTGACCAGAAGCTGTTCTGAGCAGGCTGTGGCCTGGCAAGAGGGAGGTCTCCGGGTGAATCAGCATTTCTGAGCTGTGCCAGGCATCCCAAATCCCCGCTCTCCATTAGCACCTAATAAAAACGGAGCTAATTATGAATTAGCGCGGGATGGAAATGTTTGTGTTTCTGTTCCCCGGGAGCTGCTCAAACCCCTCGGCCAATTTGGAGTGAAGGATGGTCGGGATCCCTCGTCCACAAGACCAACGAGGGGCTGCTGGGATACCCGGGGGACAGAGCCGAGGACACACCCAGAGCTGGGGTAAAACTGGGGGCATCCAGAACTTGGGGGCCCACAACTGTTTGCACAAGGGCTCATTGCACAAGGGATGCTTTCACAAGGGATAATTCCACGAGGCGAGCATCCCCAGGATGGGCAGCGTGGGCAACTGCTGCCCACACATCCCGGGACGGCTGCAGGGACACAGTGGCAGCCCCAGCGTCCCTCAGTCTCTGCCCGGCATGGTCCTGTTGGGGTCCAGAAGCCCCCTGGACTTCCTGGGGGCACCCAGGGTTGGCACTGTGCGGGCAGCCCCAGGCTGGCACCCGGCTCAGCCTCGGCCGGGCTCGAAGCTCGTTGTGGATTCACGGCACTCCCCGGCACAAATGGGTTTAAACTACCTTAAGTGTTTCAGCAGGGAACTGGCGCTGGCGGTGTAACACTGTATTACCACAGCATTAGGAGTGAAGTATTGATCCTAATCCCCTGGTTCAAAAATAGGATTATCAGAAGGGGAGGGGAGGGAGGGGGTGCGGGAGGATGCCCCGGCCCCGTCCCTAGCCCCGGCCCAGGCCCCAGGAGACCCGGTCCCTGTGGTGGAGGGAGAGGTAGGAGAACCACTGCGGCACCGAGAGGATCACAACAGTGCCTGGATGCCCCTTCCTCCGGGGTGTCTGTATCCCTCCGGAGCCAGCACCAGCCCTTCGGGGATTTGCCCACCCCAGGTTCTTTGGGAAGGGGCACAGGGTGAGGGGGAACTGCCACCACAGGGTTTCTCCCCCTGCAAACCGCCCCGGTGTCTCCTCGTGGCGGTGACCGTGGCATTTGCGGTTCTGTCTGACTGTCTCCATACGCGTATTCCCATTCCCTTGAAAAGCCACCTCCCTGACCAATCGATTACGGCGCTGTTACTCCCGATGGATTGATGGACCGATGGGGTGATCCCCCTCGGTGCAGCCCCTGCTCCCTGGCTCGGGGGCTTCATGAATTCCTGTTTCCTCCTGCTACTTCTCCTTTTACTCCTTCTTTACCCTCTGGAACCCAGCGAGGGGGTAGCAGACCCTGCCCGGTGGGGAGGGGAGAGCTGCTGTGAGTCACACAGGAATGGGGCCGAGTGGGGCTGGGGGCCTGCAGACCCTGCGAGAAATGGGGTTACAACAGGAACAGGATAACTGAGGAGCAGGTTACACCGAGGAGCAGGTTGCACTGAAGAGTGAGTTACATCAAGGAGCTGTCACCATGCCCCAGCCCCTCTACTGTTCCCCACCAGCCCCCCAAAGCCCCAGGGCTGATGTTGCTGATGAGTCAGTGATGGAGGAGGAGTGGATTCTCTGTATTCCCTGGGGTGTGTCCCGCTTCCCAGGACACCCAGCGGGGTCCCGTCGTTACTATAGATTAACGTATATGACGGAGGCTGGGGAGAGACTGGGGGCTCTTGTCTCTGAAGCCCCCCACCATCCTGCCTCCTCTATCCCAGACCAAGTTCTGTCTCCTGTTCCTTGAGACCCTCGGAACAGGGGTCGGTCCCAGACTGACATCCCCCGCCCCTCCCCGGCCGTCCCCTCCCGGCCATCGCCTCTCCCCGCCTGGCTGACTCTCCATACAGTTCCCATTTCACTCCTAATCTCCTCTCTTAGTTTTTAATCCCCTCTCTCCTCCCAGGCTGCCTTTCCCTGTCCTCCCTCGCCTCCTCTCCTTCCCTCTCCCTTCGCCTCCCCCTCCCCGCAAGACAAATTACCCTTAATGATATGCTGAAGGCCATGACACCCATGTTGTCTCTTTGTCATCCTTCGCGGTGCAGCGTGAAAAGATAATACAAACCGCGGCACTTATCTACAATTGAGCGCCAAGACAACCTGCTAATCCCTTAATAACGCGGCGCCGGCCCCACGGCTGCGCTCCCGCCGCTGCATTCCAAATCGCCGCATTCCAAATCGCCGCATTCCAAATCGCCCCGCTCCGCTGCCGCCCGGCTCTCGGGGGCACCCCCGATCCTGGTGCCAGTGGATAGGGAGAAACAAAACCCGATATAAGGACGCAAAGGATGCGGGGAAGGGGTGGGTGGTGGGTGATGGGATCATCGAGTGCAGAGAATGAGGGAAAATCCTCAATAAATGTGTGCAGGAGGATGGGGAGATGGGATCATTGAGTGGCAGAATGCGAGGAAAAAACCTGGATAAATGGTTCCAAAGGATGCAGTGATCGGAGAGTTGAGCGGGACCAGGGGGTGGGTACCAGCTCCAAGGGGAAAGAGTCTAAATCCCTGCGGGCCCCAACCTGGCTCTGCTGATGCCCATGGAAAACATATCCCAGACTGCTGATCCCAGTCCAGCTGCAACTTGCACAACACCTGGGAACATCTAGGCATCTCAGAGGGGTTTGTGCCCAGTGCCCACTCTCCCAATACCCCAAGTATCAAGTGGCAGGAAGGGAAAAGGGGTCATATCCCTGGGTGTCCATGGAAAACCCATCCCTGATGACACAGCCTCGACCTGCACAGACATCTGTGCACATCGGGGCATCCCATAGGGCTTCACATCCAGTGCTCACCCCTAAACCCCACCGGAGAATGAGCATCGTTGCACCCAGCACGTGACCACAGGGATGGGGACACCGGGGACACCGGGGGACACCGGGATGGCCCGTGTCCGGCATCCCCCTGCCCCGCCTCACCGTGACAGACAGGAATTGCCACTTCATTTCCGTCTCCCTTTCCCCTTCCCACCCCTGCCGTGATTTAGCTCTCCCCAGAGGAGCCCAAAAGCTGTAAACACACTTTTATTTGTCAGTCGTGTCCCCGCAGCCGCACGGCTGTTGGGAAGGTAATAAATGATTCCGGTCCTCTTGGCTTGATGATGTCGGGATTAGGAGCCCTACATATTTTATGGAAACCTCTACATGATCTTCCTTGATAAATCATTTAAATAGGAGTGTCTTTTCTTGGTGTGGGATATAAAATATTTACTGGAGTGGGTGAAGGCTGTTCATCCGTGTTTACCCTCCTGCTTCCCAGCCTGACCACGGTGACAAATAGCTCAGCCCTTCTCTGGCTGCTCCAGCTCAATGGCACCTCTGCTGTGACACCAGGACAGGCTCCTTGGGCTTGAGAACTTTTAATTTTTGGGTTTTCTGCGTTCCCCCAGATGCATTTTATTGCAAAAAGAGGTGATTTTGATACAGCCTCAGTGTGTCCTCACCGTAGCACCCATCAGTCCTGTGCCAGGGAGCATTTTCTATGGCATTCACCAACTCCATCATACAAAACAGGGATTCCTCCCAGGATGGGAGCTCCCTCAAAGGGAATTTTGGGGATTGCTGTGTACTCTGAGGTGCATTTTGTTGTAAAAAGAAGTGATTTTGGTCCAGCAACCCAAAGCATCCTCCCTGTAGCACCCACTAGCTCTGTGCTGGGCATATTTTCCACAGCATGACCAGCTCCAGCCAGCAAACATGGGGTCTCCCCAAGGGATAGGAGCTCATACCAAGGGGGATTTTGGGGACCAACACAGTCCTCCAGCTGCATTTCACTGCAAAAAGAAGTGATTTCTGTTCAGGACCCCAGAGCACCCTCCCTGTAACACCCACCAGCCCTATGCCAGAGTGAGTTTCCCACCAGCTTCCACCTGCAAAATCAGGGTTCCCCAACAACTCCTGCATTCCCAGGGCTGGACTCCCCCATCCCTGCTCACCCCATCCCCATCTCCAGCCCCGACAGACTCCGCCAGCATTCTGCTCCCCTCTCCATTAGCATTCATTGCAATTCTTTTCATTTGTTACCTGGCAGGGGAATGAAAACACGTTGTTCCCCACAGCGGGGGGTTTCCTACGGCGAGCCCCAACTTTTCAATCATTCCTTGGCAGCGCCGTGGCGGAGTGTGGCCCCCCCGCCCCCCGGGCAGGAGCCGGCGCTATTAAAAGGCTCACCCAGGGGCATGTATTTTCCATAAGACGCCGTGTACATGCTGTGCAACATTCAGGAGGATCATGCTGGAGCAATTGGTCCGGATATAATGCTGGTTACCTTGCGAGAGAGGAGCTCCGAGGGGAATGGATGCTCACTCCGTGCCTGGGGGAGAAATCACTCCCTGGCATCAGGGGCTGGGATGCAGATGTTCGGTGATGGATTCATGTCTCCCACCACCCAAACTGGGCTTGGGAATGGGGGGAAAGGCACAGGGAATGTGCCCAGGGTGCAGGTTGGTTGCAGTGACCTCTCAAGGTGCTCTCACCCATCGTATCAATGGGATATGGGGAAGAAATCCTTCCTGGTGAGGGCGATGAGGCCCTGGAATGGATTTCCCAGGGAAGCTGTGGTTGTCCCATCCCAGGGAGTGCCCAAGGCCAGGTTAGAGCAACTTGGTCTAGTGGGAGATGTCCCTGTCCATGGCAGGGAGTGGAATGAGATGGGCTTAAAGGTCTCTTCCATTCCAAACCAATCTGGGATTTGATGATTCAATGATTCCCATGGATCCTCCGCGACCGGGGGGCTGCAGCCACCCACCCCCCCTCCCATCCCTCCANTCACCCTCCCTCCACTGCCCGCGTCCCCTCCTCTCCCCAGGGCGGGGGAATTAACAGCTGAACAAAACTAAATGTCCAATGGCCTGAAAAGTTCCATTTCCTGCGTTCGGGGCTCGCGAAGGCACAGAACGAGCTGCGATCGCTGTGCGCAATTACACACCCGGCTGGGCCGCTCATGGCAATCGATGGCCACAGAGGGGCTGGAGGGCCATCACCCACCTCCCCCTCGGCCCCCCTGCCCACCGGGGCCAGGCACGGCCCCGCATCCCGATCAGCCGGGACGCAGCAAAGGGTACAGCTGGGAGCCAGGATCCCTCGCCGCAGCGCCGAGCTCCCTGCTCTCCTCCCTGCGCTGTTCCCAGAAATCATCCCCCGCTCTGGGATTCTCCCCGGTGCTCCGCAGCCGGCAGCTTGTGTCGGGAGCGTCCCTGGCTGAATCTCTTGTACCTATCAGGAGATAAAGATGGGAGAGGGATGGCCAGGGTAGGAGGGGAGGGGAGAGGAGGTGACAGCCTGGGAGCGGACACAGGACAGGAGGGACCCCTGCGAGCTGGACCCGGGGCAGGAGCCGACGCCGGGAGCTGCCAGAGGGACGTGACAGAGCCCAGGAGGTGCCGGTGAGCCCGCGGTGAGCACAGGGTGCTGCGGGGTGTCGTGGTGCCCTAAGTGGGATGGGAAGGGCGGACACAGGAATGAGACTTCGGTGGCCACCGTGCCCACCTCAGTGGCCACTGTGTCCTGAGCAGTCACCAGCCTGAGTCCTGCAGCACTCACCAGTCATGTGTGAAGGCACGATGCCACGGGGGACACTGGGTGGGGAGGGGGCACTCCAGCCACTGGGAATTCATTTAAATGGAGAAATCTGAAGCTGGGTAGGGATCATTTTTAGCCCGGGACGTTCCCAGCTCCCTCTTCTGCCTCGAGCAGCCCCAGGAAGAGCTCAGCCTCATGGTGAACACTTCTATTGGCATGTGATGGCTACGGTTGCCTCCAGTGCTGCCAGAGGAGACACGGTGGAATCCCTGCCTGGGCAGGCACCTTTGTGGCAGAAATCATGAAAATCCTGCTGGAAAGCCTGTCAGGGATGGGACTTGCCTGGCTGAGCATCCCTGTGGGAGCGAGGACCAGGGGAGGGAGGCAGGGAGGGAACTGGGAAGCTGCTGGATACATCCTGAGCCTCCCCACGGTGCAAACCTAGACCAAGACACTGGCACTGGGGTGGGGGGAGCTGCACCCCCCATGCTCTCTGCAGCTGAAACATTGCACCAGGTGGGATATTCCACGGGCCAGCAGAGCACGGAGCACCCGCTGCCTTCAGGGGATTAAATGAAAAAAAAAAAAACTATTAATGCCGTAATGCTGAAAGAGAGCAAGGAGCAGAAGGAGCAGAGACCTCGGGAAGTGGCACACTGTGACCACCACGGGGCCTCAGGAACCCTCTGGTGCCTTTGATGCTCTGGAGAGGGTGGGGAGCATCAGTGCAGGATGGCACCTCCCAGCTCGATTCCCTAAGTTCAGCCCCAGTTATCAGCTGAAATGACCCAGCTCCACTCATTTGTGTTTCGGGGGTGCTGCAGTGGGTCCCTGCATCCCTCTTCCCCTTGGTACAAGGCTGGGGATCCCGGAGCCAAAGCCCCCCCTGGCATGGGGCTAGGGAGGAATTCAGGGAGCCTGGATGTGCCTTGGCCTCATCTGCAGCCCCATGTGCCCCCATCCATCCCTGGTTAAATATAATAAAGGTTGAACATATTAAGGACTGAGCAGTGGGTGATATCAGGAGGGTGATACCAGCCCCATCAGCATGCAGCACCAGGAGGATTCAGGGCTGGACCAGCTCTCCATCACCACCACTTCTCACATCAAACCTCGATGTCCCCGCTAGAGACATGGGCTCTAAATGATCCCATTCAGGCCCTAAAACCCCATGACTCCATTAATTAATTACTAACGATGATCCATCTCAGCCTTGTGCTGCCCATTTGCTATTTTTACCTCCGTATTTCCAACACCCAGAGTTAAAAAAGTCATGAGTCAGGGCTCAAAAAACCTGCTGAGCTGGTCTTAAAAATCACTTTTTGGTAAATCCCTGCCAGGCTCTCTCTGTGGTGCTTCCCACTGCCGGAGCCTGTCGGTGGCAGAGCCGGAGGTGGCACCCACGTCCCTGGCGGTGGGTGGCATCACTCTCGCTCTTGGCACACATATGGCCCTTATTAAAAAGCAAAATTACTCTTTCACCCTCTGGTGGCAAAACTTCAGAGCTCGGATCAGCTGTGGGAGCCTCAATTAATTACCAGCGGGTTGTTCCTATTCTGCTAATTATGCTGGAATAGGCATAAAACGCTGGGAAATGAGCACGGGCTACTCCAAAAAAAGTTTAGTATTTAAGGAAAAACAGAGCAGGGACAGAGGGTTGGCGGAGGATGCTTTGTGATGCCACCTCTGAGCAGCCTGTCCTGGCTTTGGTGTCCTCCAGGAATGTCACCTGTTGGTCTCAATCCTGGGGAAACTGAGGCAGCA
>VXAU01002295.1:218177-238266 GCA_013399695.1 Formicarius rufipectus
AAAAATAAAATAAAAATAAGATAAACCCTTCCATAAAATCCATTCTCAACAATACATAAAAAAAACTGCTCACAGTATAGCGTTGTATGTACAGGGATGGAGCCCCCCCAGCCCCCACTGCGGGAAGGGCCAGAATCCACTTGGAACGGGGGGGCTGCAGCCAGGTCTGAGCCCATCACCAGCATCCCCCAGGACTACCAACCCCCCCAGGAATAGGGGAGCTCTGTGGGACAAGCATGGGACCCTCCCAGGTGGGACAGCCCCAGATTTAAGGCGAGGAGGGGTCAGACCCCTGGGCTGTGGGGGAACCCCTCCCTGGGGTCAGGGCCAACCTTGGATGGAGGGGTTTTTGGGGTTTTGCTTATTAATGTAAAGGAAAAGGGAAAAATCCCAAGTCCAGCCCCAGAATGTCGGGGGACAAAGGGATGACCACGGGGATCACCACGATGGTCCCACAAGCAGCCACTAGCCTCCCTGGGGGGGCTCTCGGACCCCCAAGGCATCGTGGGGACACAGTGCAGAGCAGAGGAGGAAAATCCATGGCACAAGCCTCCTCCCACTCCGGTGAGCTCAGCCCTGCTCCGGCAGGGGCTCCAGCCCCAGCACCGCACAAACGCCCTTGGAATGTCGCCCACGGCTGGGCAAGCCCGGCCCGCCGGCTCCCAGCGCCCGGCGGTGCTCCCCGTGCCAGCCGGCCATTCCCGGTGTTCCCAGTGCCAGCCACGTTCAGTGCCAGCTATTCCTGGTGTTCCCAGTGCCTGCTGTTTTCAGTGCCAGCCGTTCCCAGTGCTCCCAATGCCAGTTATCTCCCAGGCTGTCCATCCTCGGTGCTCTCAGTGCTGGCCGTTCCCGGTGCTCCCAATGCCAGTCGTCCCTGGTATTCCCTGTGCTGGCCATTCCCATGAGTTCCCTGTGCCGGCCAGACATCCCCACTCCTCATCATGCCAGCTATTCTGGGTGCTTTCCATGCCATCCATTCCAGTGCTCCCTGTATCAACCGGCCATTCCCGTTGCTCCCCATGCTGGCCATCCCAGTGCTTCCAGCACTGACCATCCCAGTGCCTCCATGCCGGTTGTTCCCGGTGCTCCCCTCGTCTGTATCCAGTTTCCTTTGCTGTTCACAGAGCTGTCCCAGTGTTCCACAGGGACATTGCTGCCATCTGTGGCATGAGCAGAGGGAAGGGGGTGACTCCCCCAGTGGCTCAGCTGGGGCTGTGTCTGTCCAGGTCCCATGTCTGGGAGTGTCCAGGAGTGCCCGAACTGGCTCTGTGACATCCTGTGGCCAGGCTGGGAAGGAGTCCATGCCCACGGAGCCATTGGCACCATCGCTGTGTCCAGTGGTCCCGGCTTTCCGGAGGCTCCAGCAGGAGTCACGGCGGTGGGGCTGAGCCCAGCCCAGGCAGGTCAGTCTGGCCTGGGGGTGGGGGCCTGGCCGGGAAAAACCCAACAAATAAAAATAAAACCCTTTTTTTTTTTTCTCCTTAAAAAACAAAAACCAAAACTCAAATGGACAAGGACTCTGTATTTGGTCTAGAAATGTAAAAAGCGTTGCCCCAGCAGGATGACCGGAGCTTGAGCTGTGGGACAGTTATGGGAGCTGGGATCCATCCCACGGGACAGCCCGGAGCTGTTCCCCATGGGATGGCTGTGCCATGACAGGGACTTCACATGGCTGCAGGATCCTCGCTGGCAGCACCAGCGACCTCCCCAGGCACCACCCTGGTGATCCGTGGTGGGCAGGATCCATCCCCAGGCTGCTCCTGCCCCACGGAGCCGCTCCCGGCACGTCGGGGTTGGTGCTACGAGGCCAGGAGTGTCCAGACGACCGGCACCACCGCCAGAGCGGCCGGTGGGACCCTGAGGCTGCAGCAGGAGTTGTTGCTGGTGAAAATGGGCTCCGGGGACTCGTAGAGGGAATCGTCTGTGGAAAAGGAGGAAGACAGGGATGTGTGAGCTGGTGGGATGGCACTGATCCAGCTGGGATCCAGCCCTGGCAGTGATGCTCGGCACACTGGCATTGGGGTCCCATGAGGAGGTGGGTACTGATCCACCTCCCACCAAATCTCAGCTTCCCCAAAAGTACTGCTGCCACTCCCAGGACCTGACACAGGGACAGCCACGAGTGGCTCCATGGCGTCCGTGTCACGGGGATGGGCAGCGTGGGGATGACATGGGTGCTGTCCACGGATCGAGGGTGGGCAAGGGCACAGAGTGCTCTGGTTCCTGTCCCTTTAATGGGATTAGGGAACACTGTGTCCTGTCCCCTCCTAAGCCCCCGTGTGCCAGAGGCAGGTGACGTTCTCTGGGGGGATTATCTGTGATGCTGGGGGCCTCGGATCTGGGGCTGGGGCACATGGGGGTTACACAGTGACTAAAGCTGTGACCACTCCCCAGGCTCGTCTCACTCCAGTTTGTTACTGGAATATAGATTTTTATGGAACTGAAGGCAGGAAAAGTAGAGCCTGGTTCTGTCTAGGGAGGCTCCATCACTCCATCCATCCAATCCCATTGTTCCCCTTCATTCTGGAGGGTCTCTGTGTGGAGTCCTCCGAGGCTGGAGTCCCCTATGCCAGGCATTTGCACTTGGGAATGTTTCAGAACTCATCCCAGGGACAGACCGAGTTGAAGGGTGTCCAGGTGCCCCCTCAAGGACCCCTCACCACACTCAGGTCCCAGCCCCTCTCCCCTTCCCTTCACCTCCACAAGGAGGAATAAAATCCCAGTATTATTAAAATACTAAAAAATAATATCAGGGGAGATTTTTTCCCCTCATCCTGAAGGGAACATGATGAGTTTCTACAGACAGTTCCGTTATGTTGGGTTTTATTTTAAAGCCACTAAAGAAAGGAGGCGAGAGCCATCCGTTACCCGGTGACATTCCGCCGTCCCTGGGGAGAGCCGCTGCCATTTGCTAATTACACGTTAACAGGAGAAGAAAATTATTAATTTGTTTTTTTAAATGGCTGATTTATGCAAGTCAGAGAAGTAGCCACTGTGCAGAGATGATTATTGCTATTAATTCTTTTTTTTGTTTTTCCTCTGTGTGTCCACCACGGGCTGGACAGGATGGGACAGCTCTGGCAGGGCTGGGGGTCCCCATCCCTGTCCCTATCCCTGTCCCCATCCCCAGGGACCTCCCCAGTCTCTCACTTACTTGTTGGTCGAACATAAACCTTCAGCTTCAGGCAGGGCCTGTCCACCATGTTCGGGGGGGACGCAGCTGCAGGAAAAGAAAGGGGAGAGAGGAGTGAGTTGTGAGGGCAGAGACAAAACAAGGGTCAAGCACTAAACAAAAACAATAAACACTAGAAGAAAGGGAGGAATTGCAGTAATTATCGAGGTGAAAGTCCCTCTCAGGATGAGAAAATGGGATTTTTTAATATAGATTTATAAAGGAATTTAATTTTCTTTAATTTTTTTTAATGAAAGCAGATTTTTTTTAAACCCTTTCCTCATCTTTTGCATTTTAGTGAAGCACCCCAGGAGGGAAGGAGAAGTGGTTGAGAGAAGTGGCAGCACGGGCATCCCGCAACATCCCAGCTCCATCCCCAGAGTTGCTGCAGACCCTCCATAGGTTTTCTTTTGGATTTTTTTCCCTTCCCTTTTCTTTCCCCATGAGGGGAGGAGAACATGCTGCATTTAGCCCCACAGGCACCCCACAGCACCCATCCCACAGCATCCCATCCCAGCTCCATCCCCTGGTCCCCAGGGCCACAACATCCCCTTGACCCATGCCAGGGCCACAAGCGTGTCCCAGTGCCGGCAGGTTAATGGATTCCAATCCATGGGCTCAAGGAGGAGGTAATTTCTTTTCTTTCATGTCTGCTAAATACGGTTCCTCAAAGAGGCATAATTTCTAATGTTCCGCATGACGGGAATTCTAACCGGGTTAGCAATGATCAGCTTCCCATTTACTCCTGTGTAATCTCTCCCTAACGACATTAAAAAATAAAAAAATAAAATAAAATAAAGGTTGGGGGGGAGGAGAGAGAGAGAGTTGTGGCCACAGTTATTGCGCCGGTGACATTTTACGGGGGGAGGGAGAAGGGGGGAAATGGTAATTTAATATAGATAAAAGGAAGAAATTAAGTGGGTTGAAAACAGCTGCTTTAGGAAAAAGAGGGAGAAATGATAAGGCAGAGGAGTGTGGCGGTGGCTCCGGAGGGGACGGCGTGTCCCTGGCTCCAGTGTCACCAGGGTCACACTGCCTTGTGTGGGTTTGGGCTTTGTCCCAGCGCCTGCTCCCAGCATCACTGGATTATTTCTCCATAACTCCAGCAAGCTCCAGAGAAAACCAGCCTGGCTGCTCTCCCCCACCTCTGCCCTGGCCCCTGCAGACACTCCAGAGATGCAAATTCCATCTCAGGGACCTCCATCCTGCAGCCAGAAGGAAAGTTTCCTCCAAAGCGGGTTGGACAGTTCGGGGGTCAGGTTTGGGTGAGAAAGGGGAGCCCAGACTCAGGAGAGCATAGGGATACACAGGAATGCACGTGAGAGCATGGGAATTACAAGTGAGAGCATAAGAATTTCACAGAACATCACAGGAACACATGGGAGAGCGTGGGAATACACAGGAGAGTGCAGGAATTACATGTGAGAGGACAGCAATATGTGGGAGAGCACGAGAATAAAGTGAGAGCACAAGAACACATGGGAGAGCATAGGAATCACATGTGGGAGCATGGGAATACATGTGAGAACACAGGAATTATGTGTGACAGCACAGAATGCATGGGAAAGCACGGGAATACACAGCAGAACATGAGAACAGTGCCTGGGGCTGGCAGGGCTGTGCCACTGCCCTGGTGCAGCACCATTACTGGTGCCAGTGGTGCTCCCACTGGGCTGGGACTGGTGTCCCATCACCCCATGGCCCCTGGACAGTCCTGGTCACTCTCATGCTCATGGGTGTGACTCAGCCCCATGAAGCAGCGAGTGTGAACTGATGGGATCTGTGCCCTGAGCCAGGAGTGCTGCAGGCACAGGGAACAGCTGGATTTGGGTTTCTGCAGCATTTTGAGTCACGAACACAAACCAAACCATGGATCAGCACCCAGCTCCATCCAGCAATGCCTAGACACCCCAAGAATACACTCACAGACCCTCCTCCATCCCCTCCCCACTCACAGATGTAATAGTACTCATGGCCAGGTCTGAACTCAAACCCCAGCGAGAAGGGGGTGAAGAGCTGGAACTTCTCGGAGAACTTGAGGGGCCCGTTCGGGGAGTCGGGGCGGTTGCACTCCCAGCGCTTGAAGCCGCGCTGCCGGTGGTCGCAGGACGCGTGTCCCTCGTAGTTCACCATGTACAGGATGTACCGCTCCATCCGCTCCGGCAGCGGCTCCTCATAGTGCGGGCAGTAGATGTCCAGGTAGTCGTTGATGCTCACCTCCACCGTGTAGTCCCCGCGGTGGAACCTGCAGGGAACGAGGTGGGTCAGTGGGTGGCAAATCCCCGGATCCCCCACGAGGATGCTGGAGATGCTGGAATGGTTTGGGTGGGAAGGGACTTTAAAGATCATCCAGCCCTACCAGTCCTTGCCGTGGGTAGGGACACCTTCCACTGCATCAGGCTGCTCCAAGTCCTGTCCAATCTGGCCTTGGACACTTCCACAGCCACAGATCCTCTGGGAATCTGTGCCAGGGCCTCACCAGTTGGTCTAACTGTGATCCAGGACTTGATCCCACCTCAACATCCCTATTAACCTCCAGATTAACCCAGAGACAATTTGTTTTATGCTGATACACTGGCACCACTCGGCAGGAAATCACACAAAACTGATTATTCCCAGCGATCCCGCCGGAGCACCGGCATCACCTCAGCCGAGCACCACAATCCCGGTGTCATTTGCGTTCTTGGCACTGCTTATCCAAGAGATTAAGGGATTAGCAGCCCTGGAGAACAACGTGGTTCATGCTAGCAACCCCCACTCCAGCTCCTTGGGGCAGCCCCTGTAACCCCCACTCCCCAAACTCCAGACCCTGGAGCTCCCGGCACTGCGACCGGTGAAGCTCAAGGCCAAATTCAGGCACCCCCAGGAGCCAACTTGGCAGCTTGGCTTCCGCCCCTCTCCTCATTGAGTGAGTCTTCTTTGCTAATTAATTTGATACTCCACAGCACAGCCCCCACCTCAGCAGGAAGCCCCCTCCAACCTCGGCATGACCCCACAGGTCCAGGGCTTGGCCAGAGGGGTCAGCACAATCCTGGTGGGATGGGAATGGTGACCAAGACCTCCTTGGCCCCCCTAAAGCAACATCTCGGGGCTCCCTGACACCCCCTGAACCTGTAATAGCTGCAAGCGGGGCTGAGACTGGATCAAACTCATCACACGGACACCCTAAACGTGATCCCACATCCCTGGGGCCAGCAGGATGGATGGTGATCCCAAAGGCACCCCAAAAACAGAAGAGGGGACGTGGTGCAGGGAGGGGGGGTCCTACAGCCCCCCTCCAGCTCATTACCTGCCTCATAAGCTCTCTGATCACACAGGGAACGCGCTAATTAAGGAGCAGGGTTTCTCCCTCTCCTTCCCTCTCCTTTCCTGAGCCAGTTGTGCCAACCCTGCCCCTGGCAAGGTAACATTGGAAAATGTAAAATTAATACAAAAGGCTGGAATTTACTGGGAAACAATTTTCAAACGCATAGAGAACAATAAAAAATATTGAGAAAAAAAACCCACAAAAACCCCTCTTCTCGCTGCCTTTTATTTAAAAAAATTATTTATTTTAATGATCGTTACTAAAGCCCAAGCAAAGACGATGGTGGGGGCCCCCACGTATCAGGGGAATAATAATAATAATAATTATATTTTTTTGGAAAAACTCACCGCAAGGGCCTTCGCCCGCCTGACAAATTGCTGAATTAAAGCTGATTAAAGCTGATAAATTGCCCAGATGGAGACAGACGTGTGGGGAGGCTGCAAGGAGGGGGTCACCCTTTGTTGGATGGGCTGTGGGGAGTGGTTCACCCTTCACAGGGGGGCTGCAGGGAGGGGGTCACCCTCCATGGGGGGCTGGGGAGCCATGGGGACCCCCAGCACAGCACACCCCAATCTGCAGGTGGTCCTGAGCTCCCCCCAGTGCACTACAGTCTGTGGCCCAGTCTGATGCCAAGGGATGGGGAGGATGCCACAGGATAAGGATGATCTCATCACCAGGGCTGATGTCAAGGGATGGGGATGATGCCACAGAATGGGGATGATGCCATAGTAGGAGGATGATCCCATCACCAAGGCTGATGCCAAGAGATGGGGATGATGCCACGGGAAAAGGATGAACCCATCTCTGGGGATGATGCCACAGGATGAGGTTGATGCCATCACCGGATCCAGTGCCACAGTCACCCAGCTGAGCAGGGTGGCAATCTGCATGCTGGAAGCACATTGTCTTCCCAAGTTCTTACCTCTTGGATACTCACACTGGAGGGGAAAAGAGCTTCCAAGAGGCAGCCACAGCCCAAGACCTCCAGCCCCAGTGGGTCAAAGCCAACCAGGAGAGCAAATCCCATGCCCAAACACTGATCCTGGTCCCCTAAGCCACAGCCACTGCCTCAGTTTCCCCACTAAGCAGCAGCAGCATCCCCCAAAAATTCCCAAATTCAGGTGGCGACCTAGTGCAGGAACAAAGCAGATTTGTCTCTCTACACCCTGCGAGACCAGCCAGTGTCCCAAGGGTTAAATAATTCAGATTTTTCTTTCCTGAACAGCTTGAAAAGAGATATGATTGCGCCCACTGGAATACGGGGGGGGTGGATATTATGGATGGAAAAGAGCTATTTAAGCTGAGGAACGGTGTTGGCACATAAACAAATGGGTATAAACCAGCCATGAATAAATTGAGGCTGGAAATTAGGAGGTTTGTAACCACTGGGGGCTGGACAGAGCTCGTGGGGGCAGCGAGGCAAGGGGGGATTTGGGGTAGGGGGAGCTGGGTATGGCGTCCCCCCCCTTTCCAAGGGCACCCGTCCTTGCAGGGCCAGGCACTGAGAGACTTAAAACCTCCCTTCCGCTTTCATCTCCCAAAATCTCCTTCATTCAAATAGTCACAGCATGATCAGGAGTAATAAGCCTATTACAGAGCAAAATAAAACACAGCAGCTGCCCCCCCCCCCCCCCCCAACCCACCCCCCCCCCCCCCCCCCCCCCCCCCCCCCCCTTNATTTGGGGTAGGGGGAGCTGGGTATGGCGTCCCCCCCCTTTCCAAGGGCACCCGTCCTTGCAGGGCCAGGCACTGAGAGACTTAAAACCTCCCTTCCGCTTTCATCTCCCAAAATCTCCTTCATTCAAATAGTCACAGCATGATCAGGAGTAATAAGCCTATTACAGAGCAAAATAAAACACAGCAGCTGCCCCCCCACCCCTCCAAACCAGCCCCCTCCAGCCCCGCCGCCCTCTCCCTGGCTATTAAACACAACCTGACGGGAATTCAGCTGCAGAGCGGCCAATGCCAGACCCCCCCAAAAAATCCCCCAGCACTGCTGGAAGTCCCCCATCTCGGGAATTGGGCACAAAGCAGCTCCTGGAGCTGGAGGGGAGTGGCAGGGAATGGCCCCTGGGGCGCCAGCGCCCATGACCACTTCCAGTTGCTCTTTTCTCCATTAATCCTGTTGCTCAGCTGGTTCCTGGCATGTCCATGGTCGGCAGTGGACTTCATGCCGGGAACGTTTAAGCTGGTTTTCCATCTGCTTCTCCTTCTCCTTGGGCAGCCAGAATCACTGCCAGGCTGCGTGGAGCAGAGTGTCATCCCGTGGGATGCAAACGGCAGCACCGGGCAGGAGCCAGGCGAGGCCACCAGGGAGAATTTGGACCATGTGTTGATCGGTCCCAATGTCCCGGAGGCACATCCATGTTCCCTGCTCCAGAGGCCAAAGCCACTTGAGTGGGCTGGGAGGGGATGGAGCCAGAGCTGGATGCACCTGGACACCTCTGTCCACCCAGTGTTGGCTCAGCAGCCTCGTGCATCCTCCTGCCCCATCCCACCATCCCATCCCACCTGTGCCAAGCTTTATTTTAACCACAACGGCAAATATTTTCCATGGCAGAGAGCAAGTGCAGCGACTTCGGCGGCATCCCCAGCGTGCAGTGCATCCCAAACCCGCTCCGGGCTGTGCAGGAGGATCACATCATCCCACCCCTCGCTGAGCCCCAGTGCTGGCACGGATGAGATGACATCCAGGGGACATCCCGTCGCCGTCGTCCCCAGTCCCCGGGGCGGGGGCGGTGCCGAGTCCCGGTCCCTGGAGGCTCCGGTGCTGTCCCCGGTGCCGCGGCGGGGCAGAGCGGGGACGGCGTCGCGGCTCACGGAGCGCCGGTAATGCGGTCCGGAGGGACCCGCCGTACACACAGCACCTAAATTATTTAATTTCTCCAAACTGCTGCACCTTTATAAATCATTAAAAGCTCCTTTTGATCTGTGTTAATGAGGTTTCCTGAGTGCGGGGCTGGGAAACGCTTCGGCGCCAGGAAAGCGACGCGGCTGATTAAAAAAATAAAGAAGGAGAGAGACGGGAGCGCGGGGGGCGGGAGATGGCACGGGCACAGGGCAGGGGGCACGGGAGATGGGCACAGGGTGGTTTAGGAATGCTCCTTGTGATTTTCTCTTGCCTTGCCTTCTGTTTCCCTTTTCCCTTCCCTTCCCTTTCCCTTTCCCATTCCCTTTCCCTTTCCCTTTCCCTTGCCCTTGCCCTTTCCCTTAAATAAAGTCTTCTACCCTCCTGGCCCTGCCACCCTCCACCTTTCTTTTTCTCTTTCGCCCTGCCTTTCTCTTTCTTTTTCTCCTGGGGACAGGATTGGGGATGGGGACGAGGATAGGGACAGGAACGAGGATGGGGACACAGATGGGAATAGCGACATCGACAGGAATAGGGACAGGGATGTGAACAGGGATAGGAAACGGGATGAGAATGGGGCTAAGGACGAGGATGGAGACTGGGGCGGGCACTGTGGGTAATGAATGCAAATTCCATGCAGAAAGGTGTTTCTCCAGCCCAGGCACCTCTGGAGCTGGTCAGGGACCGGAGCTGACCCAGCTGAGCGGGGAGAGCAGCTCCTTCGGCCCGCTCAGCCTGGCACTCCCAAGGCTCACACCTTCATTTACAGATATTTCCTTTTACCTCCTTTCAAGGTAAATGACAGAAAATCCCAGGACAGCCATCAGCCTCCGAGGTAACCTCGTCCCGCCTCGGCCGCGCTCCCACAGGATTCGGCGGCTCCTGTTACCTGGGGCAACGGCGGGGAAATGACGGCTGGCATCTAAATTGCCATCATTACACTCCAGAGCCAACACTCCCCATTTACACTTTATTGTCATCTTTTGCTTTAGGGAGATGCTGAGATATTACAGGACGGGGCGACAGAGTGGGATGAAAAGGGATGTACGAGGAGAGAGACATGGAGATAAATGGGGACCCCCGAAGCTCTTATTTCAGCCTGTTTGCGGATCGGGAAGCAGATCCAGAGCCCATTCCCGTGGGCTATGGGGAGGCTTTAGCATACAGGAGAAAACCAAATTTGTTTAAATGCAAGTGCCTGCCTCGGGGCCCAGACACGTGGTACCTCGGAGAGGATTCCCACCAAACTGATGCCGAAAATGCCACTGAAGCAGTCCCAGTCTCCTGCAGTTTTGGGGGTACTTGTGGAATAACACAGTCATTCATGCATGAACTGATCCTCAGCAGCAGCTGGGACTTGTACCCCACTTCATGGCCAGCACCCCACTGTGGGGCCAGCACCCCATTCTAGGGCTGATACCCCACCCCACTGCAGGGCTGGTACCCCGTTACACCAGTGGTATCCCATGGCACCACCAGTACCCCACTGCATCCCTGGTACCCCACTACAGGGCTGGTACCCCCTTATTGGCCTGGTACCCCACTGCAGGGCTGGTACCCCATTACAGCACCAGGACCCCCTTGCAGCAGCAGCACCCACCCCATTGCATCACCTGTACTCCACTGCATCCCTGGCATCCCAGCTGCAGGGCCAGTACCCCATCACAGGGCTGCTACTACAGTACAGCACTGACACCACATTACAGCACCAGCATCCACTCCACTGCATCACTGCTACCCCATTTCAGGGCTGGTATCCCATTTTTGGGGCCAGCACCCCATTTCAGGGCTGGTTACCTATTGCAGGGTTGATAGCCCATTGTGGTATCGGCCCAAAGATACTCATGGGCACCCCAAAGCAAAACCTGCTCTCGATCCTCCAAACACCAAGTTAATTCTCCCACCCCCCAACCCACTTTTTGCCAAGTTGCACAAAGCAAACACAAAGCCAAACTCGGGGTGTCACCAAATCCTCTCCAGCTCCACTTGGGGACCAGGGTGAGATGGGCCCAGGAGGGGCAGAGCAAGGGGGGGTCGCTGGGAACAGCAGAGGGAGGAATGGGGCCTTTCAAGTGTTCGCAGTGAAAAAAGGAAAGAAAATAAAAAGCAAAGAGTTCAAAAGATGAGCAGTTTTTCAGGGAAGAGTCGGGGCGGCTTTGCCATGCAAGGGATTGGGATCATGGAGATCCCCTCCCACACAACACGTCCCTGAGAAGGACCATGGAGCTTGTGGCCCTGCACATGCCTGGGATAAACCCAACCAGATCTGTGAACACAAGAGATGAGAGCTGGGTGACCCCATGGATGAGCCCAGAGCTGGCTGCTCCATGATGACCCAGCACGGCATGGATGAGCTGGGTGGATCGATCCTGCCATGATGCCAGCATGGATCAGACAGGTTTTTCCCTCAGACTCCTGACATCACTCTCTTGTCCAGCAAAAAACAGAGATGTCAACTGAAAATTGTATTTTTAGCACACAAATACTTTGTTTTCCATGTTCCAGAGCCTATCCCAGGGGGAGAAACCTACCCTCCAGGCAGTTAAAGCCCCTTTTTGGGGTGCTCTACCCTCGCCCCCCAACCAAAGCTCCCTGGAACTGCTCCAGCTGCTGCAATTTCCACCACTCACCCTCATTAGCATGGATGCTCGTTAGCTCAGCACTGAGACTAATCAATACTGCCATTAACCGAGTCCACGGAATTAATGCGCTTGAACCTGGCAGGGCGGAGGATATTGGTCATTTTTCCACTTAACCTGGCAGGAGGAGTTTTTCCCTTTGCTGGTGGCAGTGGATCAAGGAAACAGGGACAGTTCATCCCAACAGCTTCTGGCTTCACCAACAGCTTTTAGTTCACCACAGGCTTTTCGACATCCCAAGCCTGCCGGATGTTCCCAAACCACTGGAAGCACCATCAGCCCAAGGGAAAGGCAGACCCTGCCTCACACCATAAGGTTGGAGAGGGCTCCAACCAGTGTAGAGACCCCCAGGATGTGACCCCCCGGTGCCACCCCATCCCTGCAGCTGCTCCAGCCCTTCTGCCCCAGGTCCTCAGCCCCGCTGCCCTCCTGGCCCCTGGGCAGGCAGAGCCGAGCTGTTCTCCCGGGCACCCCGGAGCCACCCTCCCCTGCTGCTCCCGCCGCCTCGCAGTGCCTCTGGCTAAACAGAGATCAGAAATGTTAGATCTTTCTTAACATCTCCTGCCAGCACTGTCAGTGGCCCTCTCCAGAGTACCAGGGCCCTCTGTTATGTAAACACAGCACATTCTCTGTCAAAGATTAAAAAAAAAAAAGCCTCATTTGCACATAAAAGCAGCCTCTGCACTAGTTACGGGCACTGTGGCATGTAAGGAAGACTGTAGGTTAAATTCAATAATAAAGTGGGGCGGCGCAGAGGTCCTGCTCCAGCTCCTTCTCCCTCAACCCAGCCCCGGACGCTGCGGCAACCGAGCAGAGCTGGCCATGAGTCCCTGGGGTGGGGACTGCGGTGGCACCACAATCCCCAGCGTGGGATGTGGGTGACTGACCCCCAGCCCCTCACTGCACCCTGGGACCCCCACCCTAGCATTCCTCTGTGCCCCCCTCATGCTCGTGGCACCCCTAGACACGGCCATCCCCATGTCCCTCCTCAGCACCCCACCCAGAGCAGGGCACACTGCCCCACATCCCTCCCCATAAGCTTTTGGGAGCACCGTGTGTGCCATAGGGAGTTGGCACCGCCCTCACACCCTGGCGTGGCTCTGCCAGTGGCACCACCGGAGCAGGTCCTGGCTACTGAGGCACCAGGAGCCCCTTGAACTGTGAATGTGACATCCTTTGCTGCCAGACCTTGGTGACACAATGCCCGCTGTGGTGGGATGGCACTGAGGGGTCTCCTGCCACGACTGCCCTTGCCCTCTCCAGGGAGCGCTGGCGCCCGGCCGGCTCCGGGGATGGCGTCAGCCAGCCGGGATCCACGGCTGGGATCCACGGAAATCAAATCACAGCAGAAATTCACTGTCGGGGAGAGACGAGGGCTGGAAAGTGTAGCAGTAATTGTGTTACTGCCGGCAGTGCCTTGGCTGCTTCCAGGGAGCCACGGGGGCACAGCGAGGTGGGCATGGTGGCACGGGCACAGGAGTATGGCATGGTGAGATGGGCACGGCAGGATCGGCACAGAGGAGCACATAAAACAGGATGGGCAAGATGGGATGGGCACAGCAATCCTGGCACAGGGGGCTTGCTGGACACCACTTGGACCCAGTGGGGAGAGGAATGTGGGTCCAGAAGGAAGAAGGGCAAGGCCCAGTGGAGGGCACGTGGAACCAGATGGCTGCACAAGGGGCAGTGCCCGGTGGCAGGAGGGCTCATGGTGGTGACAGAGAAGGTGACAGGGGCACCGGGGTCTGGAAGGAGGCAAGAGAGGAGAGGCCACCCTCCAAATCACGGACTGTTACAGTGCAACATGCGTGCACCTGTGCACACCAGCCTGGCACATGTGTCCCTGCATACACCGAGCTCTTCGCACACCAGCATTGTTCATGTCCGGGCCGCCGCCAGGCCTGGCACGTCTCTCCCAGCCGGATCCCATGCACGTGCCAGCCCGTGCACAGGCCCACGCGTGCTCATCCGTGCTCCGGCAGCTCACGCTGAGCGCCCTAATTACCACGTCTGGCCAGGCGGGCGGGCGCTGATAACGGGCACGGGACGGAGCTGCTGGGGGTTATCAGCCGGTGACAGCCGGGCCCCCCCGCCGCCCGCGCCGCCTCAGCCCACCGGGACAGCTGGATCAAGGCGCCCTTTGGGGGTCTGCAGCAGGGGACGGGGTAAACAGCCCCCTGGGAGTGACCTCGTTAGCACAACCAAGTCCCAGCGCTCATTGCAGCTGGTCCTGGCACGTTGTGGGCACAGCCCCAGGTTGGGGGGTCCCCAGTGGCACCGCCAGTGGCACTCTGGCAATGCCAGCTTGTTGTCCCATCTGCTGTCACCCCTCTGCCATCCTGGGAGTGAGAGACAGCCCTGCCTCGCGTGTTCACCCTTCCAGTCCCATCATTACCAGGCTGGAGGAAGATTTTGGGTGTCCTGGGTGTTGTGAGGGGATGGTCGAGGGAATATGTGGCAGCAGAAAAGGGCATCGGGGGGAATCAGTATCATCCTTTGGTCTCTGAGCCAAATCAGCAGCTGCCCCAGTGTTTCCCGGAGCCATTTCCATTGGTCTCATCCCAGAGCCGCAACTGGGATGTGGCACAGTACTGCTGAGACACTGGGGTGGCATCAGCTGCCTCCGTGCCTCAGTTTCCCTGTCCCAAGGCTGGTGCTTCCTGCACGGAGTTGGTCCAGCAGCAGGAGAGACAAGGAGAATATTCCCCACCCCAACCGGTTAAAGACACACAAATTAACAAGCATTAACACGTACTGGTGCATTATTTAGGTCGTTGGTCACTCTATTTTCCGGCGGTGACAGGATTCTGGGATGTGCTGTGATGGGGGATGGCGGGCGCACCGGCGACTCTTTAACCTTGCAACACTTGGATTCGCAGGGAATTTGGGGCGAGCGGCGGGAGCGACGGCAGTAATTTGATCGGCGGGAGCCGGGCGAGAGCTGTCCCCGCAATCACCGGGAAAACGCCGACGCGGTGGAAATCGGCGGCCGCTGCCCAGCGGGACGTCACGGCGGGGCCAGGCGGGCACAGGGACATGGTTCGGAAGGACGGACACAGAGGGCACAGCGAGGCACAGGGCAGGGACCTGCCTGTCACCCCAGCGCCCCTGCCCCTCCGGGTGCCACCCCAGTGTTCCCAGGGGACACCGGGTGGGATCCAGACCTGTGGTGACACCCAGTGAAAGGACACCACGGACTTGTCACCCTGTCCCGGCAGTGCCGGGCTGCAGAGCCGTAATTTATCACGCCCGCCCCTGACAGCTCCCTTTGACGGGGTCTCTGGGGGGCTGAGCGATGCCTTTTGTCTGCCCAACAATTAATTATTTCCTGGCTAATGATGAACTCTGACTTGCCAAGCAGGGAATGGCTGCTTGCGCAAATGAGTCGGCCCCTCCCTCACCCCGCCGTGCTCCCCTCTCACACCCCCTCCATGGCAGGTTGGGACATCGGGGTATCCAGAGCTAAGGCTGGGCTGTGGGGTCTGCCTGCATCCCACTATCCTTCCCATGGACATGCTGCCCCCAGAAAGGGGCATGCCGAAACCAGATGGCCCTGTAACCAGGCAGGTGCTGGGAGGGCAGGATGGGTCCTGCTCATGGCAGCTGGGTGCTGTGCTGCGGCAGCGGGTGCTGGGAGCACTCTGAGCGTCAGTGCCAGTGGCGGCAGCCCTGGAGCACTCCAGGAGTAGATAACTGGCTGATGGAGCTGAGCTAATGGAGAAAATCCATTTAGGATCACTCGATACTCTCCCCTGGGCTTTCATTACACCTTGGGGCTCCACAGGGCACTGGGTCCTGCTCGGCCTCTGACAGCCCAGATCCCATCGCTGACAGCTGCCTGTCTCGGCAGAGGCACTGCAGGATGTGGGGAGAGATGTGCATAGGGAGGGATGCAGGGAGGGATTTGCATGGGAAAGGACATGGGAAGAGATACAGGGAGGGATGTGCATGGGGACAGATGCAGGAAGGGATGCAGGGAGAGATGTGGAAAGGGATGAAGGGAGGGCTGTGCATGTGGAGGGCTGTGGGAAGGAGGGGATGAAGGGAGGGATGTGCACAAAGGCTTCAGCTCTGAGCTTGTGGCCACAGGTGACAAGAGCAACACCAGCATCTCCTGCTAAGGACAGAGACAAACTAGGGGTGTGACAGATCCTCTGCCTTGAAGCAGCTTCTAAAGAGCCCAGCCTGGTTCCTTGCCACGGCACAGGCAGGCACAGGGACTCCCGGGGCTGTGGGCACTCAGGCCACTCCCTGCGATGGGAGAGGCAACAGAGCCATGAAAAGAAGTAAAATAATTACCGGGCGCTGCCGGCTCGGGCTCCTGCCCGGCACATTCTGTTTAAGGCTAGTTAATAGCCAGTGTTCTCTGGTTAGGCCTGAATGACATTTCCAGAGTTATAATAACTGAGCTATTACTCGCCGTATTGATGCATTCCCCCCGCCGGCAGCGGCTCATCCCGCGCCGAGCCGCCCGGCCGCCGAAAGCTCCTTTAGTCAATAGCACTTCTATTTTTCATTACTCCCTGGAAATGTGGCTCTTGGAAGCTCATCCGTCATTCAATTACGCCCTGGTTCAGTCCTATCATACACGTGTCATAAAGTTCCTCAGATCTGAACTGCTGTTAATTTTCTGCGCCATCCCAAGGGGATGCCCAGGACGTGCCTGGAAAGCAACCAGGCAGGCGAGGGCATGCCGGGTACGGGCGCTCCGGGGAGCGGGGGCTGCGGCAGTGCCGGGGTGCCAGGGCGCAGGACTTCAGTGTTGGAAGGGTCACCCTGGAGCTTGGACATTGTCCCCTCCCCGTGGCAGTGGGCCCAGCATCACACGACCTTGGCAGCACCAGGAATTTATTCCTCTGGATGGTTTATTCCTTTATCAGGTGTTGGTTTAACAGGGCGAGCTCCCCCCCTTCCCCTTTAATCCTATCAGCATCTGTGTTCGGCACGTCCGTACCCGGAATAATCACCTGCTTGGCAGATTTGTCACTTCACCAGATGCAATCGGGGAACTATTCCTTTTTTTTTCCTGTCTGAAACTCTCTTTATTTTCTGTTTCTTAGAAGCTGCAGCTCGCGGGCAGAGGCGGCTGCTGCAGGCGGTACCTGCTCCAGGTCATCCTGCCCCAACTCAAGGGTTTGCTCTGCTCAGCTCCTGTCTCCAGCTGGATTTTGGACGAGGGAATAGAGGAGGATGACAGAGCAGCAGCAGCAGCAGCACAAAGGGTGAATGTCAAACGCCGTGCCATGGTGCTGTGCTGCTCCCACCATCTTCTGCTACCTGTGAGAGCACCTGATGGGAACAAACCCACGAGCCAGGGGAGAAACAGACACAGGAGGAGACTGAGGCATAGCTGGGGGATGTCAGGGTTGGGAGATGTTGAGTCAGGGAGATGGTAGGGCTGGGGGATGCTGAGTCAAGGGGATGCCAGCTTGGGAGGATGCTAGGCCAAAGGGATCCAGGGTTGGGAGATGCCAGGTCAGGGGGATGCAGAGATTACTCACAACATGTCCCAGCACAGATGACAAGGACCTTCACATCTTTCACAGCCTTAAAAAAAGCCCAAGAGATGACGTTGGTCCCACTCCCTTCCACCCCCCTCCAGGCATCACTCCTCCTGCTTCCCCGAGTTCCTGCACCCTGAAATGCTCATGGCCATCTCTGAGATGCCCACATGCCCCCATCCCAGGGGTCCTATTCAGTCCCCTCACCACCGTCTGGGTGGTCTCAGTCAGGCTGCTTGGCCTCCCAGCAGGACAATGACCCGGCCACTGTCCTGCTCTTCGGCGCACTGGTCCCACGGGGCCTCCCACGCTCTGTTTTCCCTAAGCCAGGCCAGACACATGCCTGGGTTTTGGCAAACACTGCGTCACTTGTCAGCCCCCAGGACAGCCACGCTCCTGCTCGGCCCCTTCCTGTTCCTTGGATGGCTCCGGCCACACCGACAGCTCCGAAGTGATTAATAAACAAACATTCCCATCAGGACGATGCTGCTGTGGAACTGGAGCCAACCCAACCACGAGGCTGCCACAACAGCTCTCACAGTCGCGGGACCATACCCAGCCCCTGGGTCATGCTGGAACAGCCTCTATCCCAGCTCTAATCTGGGAAACCGAGGCACGGAGGAGGTCTCTGGATGTGCAGGGTGGGATGCGTGAGGTCGGCAGCTCCCGAGCATCCCACAGGGTGGGCACCCTCTGCCAGCCCGGCATTTCCCCGCTCCCCGCCCGGCTCAGGCTCCCGCGGTGCTCTGGGCACGGCTAATGACCGGCCTAATTGATCTCTGACGAGGCACCAGAGATCGATGCTGGATCCCGCTCCAGGCTCTGCGAAAAGCTATTTCTCCTGCCCGGCCGGGCAGCACCGCCCCTCGCCCGCAGGGAAGCGCCCATCGATCGGGGCAAGGATCGATCGGGTGGAGAAGGGGATGGAAGGGAGGGCGGCCACTCCCGAGGAGGGGACTGGGGGGAGCAGCCCCCCGGCAGCCCTTTGCTCCAGCTCCGGGCACTGCAGGAGAAGGCGGCTCCAGGAGCTCCCCTTGCACCCAGTGCGGTGGGACCCAGCGGGTCGGGGGTGTGGGGGATGCCCCTAGTCCCCATCCCAGGTGACACGAGGCACAGGCAGCAGCGAGGGGGGCTCTTCCCCAGCACCTCCACCACCGTGCCAGGCTGGAGAGGAGCAGGATCCCGGACCCGCGGAAAGGGGAGGGGGAAAACGCCCATGGCACAGAGACCGGCAGACCCGGAGAGGTCACAGGGCCAGCAGACCCGCACTGATTTCCACGCCTGGCTCTTCAACTCCTTATTCCTTCCTCTCATGTCCCCCCAAGACAAATCTGACCTAATCTGGCGCGACCGACCGGGGTCTCCACTCCTCAGCTCTCCCCGCCCCCCCCCAAACTCCTTTCACTGGGGTTAAAGCCTTTTCACTTTGTCCATTCACTCCAAGATTAATCAGATTAAAGCTCTGCCTGGGATGCTGCCCCCACCTCACGCCGTTTCACCCCCTTATCCCCCCCTCCCTTCATCCTCTTATCCCTTCCTCGCTTCAACCCCTTATCCCCATCTTGATCGCTCCCTTATCTCATCCCTCACTTCTCCCCTTTATCCCTGGCAGGTTTCAGCATCCAGCTCTGAAGTCCAGACAGTGTCATACCCTGGACCAGCACTGGCACCAGCTGCCCCTGCGTCCCCAGGAAAGGGCATAGAATGAAAGGCTGGGAGGGGAAAGGGAGTGATGGGGGCACAGAATGGATATGAAGGGGATGACAGGGCAGGGATGAAGGAGGTGACAGGATGGGTATGAAAGGGGTAGCAGGACAGGAATGAAGGGGGTGACAGGAGGAGGATGAAGGTGGTGGCAGGAGGGCGATGAAGGCAGCAGCAGTGGCCACAGCTCTCACTGCCAAAGCCATCCCACTCTGGGGAATCCTTCCTCCTCCTCAACTTGGAGGATTCCAGGCTGGGCTAAAGGAACATGTAAGAATAGCAGAAATTTAGGGGAGAAAGGATGTTTTACACTTTTTTCCCTCTTTTTGTCCAGGCCCCTGTGTGTCAGCACTGCCCTTGGACAGAATCTAGGGACTGTGACAAGTGCTACCTATGGGCAGCAAAGGGCAAAGCCAGGACCACAGTGTCCACCTCGAAGTCCCTTGACCCAATGCCCTGACACTTGGGTCACCCACACCCCAGTGGTAGCTTTGGAGAGGGAGTAGTTCCCCACTAGAAACTTCCTGGGCTCATCTCATGTGCACCAGACCCACCCAGCCCAAAAATCACCAAATGCCCCCACCTAAACCTTAAAAATTGATTTCAATTCCCCTCGGCCCAGCCCTGCACACAAACGCATTCGCCACGGCCCCCTCCCCGGCCGGGATTGTATGCAAAGGCGGAGAGGGGGAATGAATAATTCATCCCCGCTGTCTTTCAGAATTACACTGTGGAAAAATAAATCTGAGACTATTAAAAAAAAAAGAAGAAGAAAAATAAAGGCAAAAGGGGCGGGAGGCCAGGGAGGCAGCGCTCAGCCCTCGGCCGGAGCGGGGCGAGGGGATGAAAAGCATCGGCGCGTCGCGGCTCCTCTTCCATTGAGCGACTCCACATTCAGGTCCGTGCGGAAACCACCGG
>VXAU01002295.1:238470-257024 GCA_013399695.1 Formicarius rufipectus
TGTGCTGGGTGAGAGGGGGGCTGCCCTGCCTGGGGGGCTGTTCTAGGGAGAGTGGAGGGCTGCACTGGACAAGCAGGGGGCTGTTCTGCACAGGGGGCCAGCGTGTCCCTGTTCTTGCACAGCCAGGACCCCCCAGCACCTCCCACCCAGTCCCTCTGCCTCCCACTGCCAGCCTTTGTAATCCCAACAGGAAGGATGGATGCTTTGCTCCATCCCAAAGGGGTCCCAGCTGGGTTTTGGGGTGCCCAGACCCCCCTGCATGCCCAGCACACCCTGCACTGGACCAGTTGTGCCCACTGTTCGCATCCCCTCCCTACAGCTGGCAGGGGCCACGTGCAGGATGTGCAAACGGGGAGGGGAGGAAGCAGGAGGCACTTTAATTTGGCTATTTAAAAATAAAGAAATAACGCAGGCTTTGAAAGCCCGGAGGGGTCCCAGCGGAGGGACCTCATCCCCCCTTCAAAGGCCGCCTCTGCTTTCTTCCCCCCGCTCGCAGCACACAAAGGTGCACAAGCACTTTCGTCTCTGTGGAAAGACCTTTTTAATTGGTTCCAGGCAGAAGGTTAAAATCTCTCCCCTTCCCTGTGTGCTCAGCTAAGGGGAAAGGGGGAAGAAAGGGGGAGGCAGGGAGGAAGGGTTGTATGGAGGCAAAACAGCTCAGGCAGGCACAGGGGCAATGAGCCAGGGGGCACCTGAGGCCAGTGGCCCCTCTGTGGGGTCCAGGGAGGCTGAATGATGGGGACTCAGGTGAGAGCAGAGGCAACCAAGGGTGCTGTGGTGGGGGCACCAAGGGTGCTGTGGTGGGGTACTAAGGGGGCTGTGCCAGGGGCACCAAGGGGGCTGCATTGGGGGCACCAAGGGGGCTGTGCCAGGCTCCAGAGCAGAAGATGCTTCCAGGAAAAAGGGAGTTGCTTAGTGTGAGGATGCTCAGTGCTCCCATGAGAAGGCAGGTTTTGAGGGTTTTGGCAGAGATTCCAAAAAAAGCACGGGAAAATGTGGTTAAGTCTTTCCATGGGGAAGAAGGTGGGCAGAGCAGGAGGGCACCCAAGGGGCTGCTTGCTTCCAGCTCCCTGTGTCTTCCTGTGACTGCAGAGCACTCCAGGCACATCCCCATCCACAGCAGGGTGACTCCACAATAGCATCCCTGAGGATCCCATGTGGAACCCAACCCCTTGCCATCCTCATCCTCATCCCCATCCTACCCTCCTGGCCCTGCCACCCTCCCAGCCCTGCCATCCTCCTGGCCCTGCCATCCCTCTGGCCCTGACATCCACCCAGCACTGCATCCACACCCAGCACTGCCATCCTCCCAGTCCTGCCATCCTCCCAGTCCTGCCATCCTCCCACTGCCATCCACCAGCACTGCCATCCTCCCAGTCCTGCCATCCTCCCAGTCTTGCCATCCTCCCAGTCTTGCCATCCTCCTGGCCCTGCCATCCTTCCGGCCCTGCCATCCACTCAGCACTTGGGTTTCCTTTCACGGAAGGGGGAGCTGAGAAAAATGCATCAATTATTGAGCCGGGGCGCCGAGCCCGCCGCGTCCCCGTTGCTGATGCCGCTCAGGTAGAGCCGCGCGAGCCGCAGTCAGACACCTCTAACACGATTAGCTGCAGGGCTCTTCCAGCGCGCGTCAAGGTCAACTTCTCCGAGGCTGACAAAAGGCATGGGCGGGCAGCAGCTCCCCCTGCCCAGGACGGGGCAGCAGGATGCTGGGGATGGGCACCGATGGTCCCCAGCGACGCCACCGGGGCAAGGGGAGCTCCAGGGCAGGATGGGGCTGCAGTGGTGGGGCTCCTAAAGGGATGGGGATAAAGTGGTGGGGTTCCTGGTGGGATGGGGATACAGCAGGAGGGTTTCTGGTGGGATGGGGATGCAGTGGTGGTGCTCCTGGTGGGATGGGGTTGTCACAGGAGGGCTCCTGGTGGGATGGGGATGCAGTAGGAAGGTTCCCGGTGGGATGGGGACACAATACGGGGCTCCCAACCACAGGAGAAGGACCTGGTGGGTCCCTCTGCAGCAAAGCCACTCCTGTCATGCCACGCGGGAGCAGCAGGTCTGGGCCAGCCGGCTGCACGTGGAGCAGGAATTGGATCCAGATGTTTCCCCCAGCAGCCGGAAACCACTTTCACCCCATGCAGAAAGTGCTCAGCAGCTCCTTCCATCATCCCACAATGGCTGTGGTGGGGACCAGCCCTGCCAGCACCACGCTGTGCCCATGGGTCCGGGCAGAGGGACAAGGCAGCTCAGGAGTGCACAGGGCTGACAATTCCAGCTCCTGTGCTTGGAGTTTTGGGACTCACAGCGACAGGACCGCCAGGCACAGCAGCCATGCTTTACCCCCTGCTCTTCCTCATCTTTTCGAAACCATCCCACACTGTTTTGGGCAAAGAAGGGACACCAACCTCTCCCTGTGCCTGCTCCATGAGCATCCCCTGTGGCAGAACCGGGATGGGTGCCCCCTGGGATGGGTGTTCTCCAGGATGGGTGCCCACTGTGCCAGTCAGGAGGTAACAAAGCCAAAAATAAAAACCCCCAAACCTCAGTCTGGGAGGATCCAGCTTCAATATCTGGGTGTACACGGGATGGGAAAGGACTGGCAGGCGGCTCCAACAACGGGGAGCACAACGCGTGTCACCCCCATTGCCATTCCTGAGAGGTCTCCCGAAGGACACCTCCACAGGGTCACTGTCACCCCCTCAAGTCACCTCCTGGTTTGGGGAGGGTTCCCAGGGCAGTGAAATGGGAACACAGCTTTCCAGACCCTCCAACCTTGGTGAAAGTGAGGAAAACCACCCAAAAACCTCAGAAACCCATGTGAAGAGCCTGAACCTGAATTCCTCCACTCCTGTTATTTAAAGCCCATCCAGCTTGCAAGTCCTGCAATGATGCAAGAATCTCAATTATCATTAAAAGAACACGTTCCTGCTCCTCCATTACGGAGAAAAGCCTGAAAACCAACCCCTGGGAATTCCACAACTCTAGAAAGAAGAAAAATAAAATATTCATGTAATTTAGATTATTTAAAACCTGGCACTTGGTAAACCAGTCTCTGCACTTGGAGGGAACCGGGGCCGTTCACACCTTGCAGATGGCAGGAAGAGGGTTCAGGGCTGGAAAGCCCAGTCACAGCCCCACAACCTCTGGTGCCACCCCATGCACCCCACTGCTGGTTTGACAGCAGGATCCGGCGATAAATGGGTTTTAAACACCTCTGAGCTTGTGGGATGCGGCGCTGAGGAAGGACAGCAGGTTATTTTTATCATTGCATTAGTTCCAGTTTAATTGCTGGGATGTTATTAACAGCACGGAGCAGGGTCCAGGCATGGGAATGCTGACGTCGGTCTGTCCTGTCCCAAATCCTGCGGAGGAGCCAGGACTGAGACCCTGCATGTGCCTCTCCTTGCACCACAGGAGCTTGGTGACAACCAGGGACAGGAGCCATCCACCAGCACCAGAGCCTCCTGGCTTGTTCTCTCCCAGCCCAGACTCTCCCTCTTCTCCAGCTCCACCCAGCAGCTCCAAGGAGCAGGATGGTGGCTTCCCCCAGACTTACCTCCTCCTTTTCCTCACTCCATGGTGGGTCCCAGTTCCCTCCAGTGCTCTGCAACTGGAGTTTCTCACACCATCCCCGATTCTCCAGCTCTGGGGGCTCCCTTCATCCCGTCCCAGTCAGAACCACACCATGCTCCTGCCAGCTCCCTCCCAGCAGCCATTCTGGAATTCACACATCTCCAACATGGCCAAACGCCTCCAGTTTGTGTCAGTGCTGGTGGCCGGGATCCTTCAGGTCATGCAGTGCTGGGATACACACTCAGCAATTCCCTTGGCCGCTCCCAGCAGAAAACCTGGTGCTGAGACAGAGATGCCCAAGAACCCTCCCATCTGAACTTATCCTGGAGCTGAGCTTATCCTGGGTTTCACATCCCAGAGGGCCGGGGGGTGGCACTGCCACCACAGGGACCCCTCCACTGTCCCCATGCCCTCTGTCCCTGTGGCAGAGCAGGAGGGAGCAGGAGAGCTCAATGGAGCAGAGCTGCTGCTGAGAAACCATCTCACCAAACCCGCCTGTCAACGATCCCACTAATGGTACACAGGAATGGAGACATCAGAATGTGCCTGCCAGCCGCGTCCCAGCCAGGTGTGATCCCAACAGCTCGTTTCCACCGGGAAAGCCAGGATTGTGCCTGTGTGGTGCCGCCAACAGCGTCCCAGTGCTTTGGCTCGTGCCCAGGACAGCATCACCAACCCACCAGCGACCAGACATTCCCCCAGACTGCCCCCCCCAGCCCCATCCCAGCCTAGTGACCCCCAAAATGCCAGACAGAACCGGACACAGCCTGTGGGATTTGCTGGGGGTAGTTTCCCACAGGAACATCCCAGCAGATCAAGCCCACTGGGGATGGGGCTGCCCGAGGTACCTGAGCAGGCTGGGCAGGGACGAGCAGTGTCACAGGGAGGTGACAGTGGCATAATGCCAACATAAGAATGGCTTCCAGCAGGGAAAGCCTGGCCAAGGAGGATCAGGCCCAGGCAGACATGCTGGAAGCTGCATCCCATGCTCTGGGACAGCCCTGGTGGGTTGGCAACCAACCCTGAGGTTTCCAGCCCCCAGTGCCTCCCAGTTCAGCACTGGGGAGATGACACCTGGCAGAGACAAGGCTGCATGGCTCCTGCAGAGACCGGCAACATTCCCGGGTGGAATCGCTTTACAGGGTCAGGGAGGAAGGAACCAGCGCGGAGATACTTAAGTGGCGTTTCACCATCGGAAAAAATTAGAGTCACAATATTAATTAATCCTCAAAGCACTTTACGAACATTAACTAATTAAGCCTCCCAACCCCTCTGCAAGGTGGGAAAGGTATCATTGTCCTCGTTTTACAGCTGCAGAAAACGAAGTGCACGGGGATGACATGACTCAATGGTTGCTGCGAGCCAAAGGTGGGAAGGAGACCCCAAGATCTGTCCTTTGCTTGTAGCAGGGCAGGACACAGCAGTGCTGGGCACCCTGGAGCCTCCCACAGCTGGATCCCAGCATCCCACCCCCCCGAGCCAGCTCCCAGCATCCTTGTCACCTCCCAGGGCAATAAGTCGTAGGGGGACAAAGGACCACACCCAGAATGGGGCGACCCGGGGGAAAACCCATGGGATGCAGGGGCAAGGAGTTAAAATAGAAACCACTGAGGGGTTGCATGGAAAGCACCACCGACCCTGCGTGGTTTAAAAGCGATTAGAGCCCTGCCTGGGTTATCAACCAGCGTCTCAATCCCGCGGCATCGATCCGGATAATAGCCGGCAATTGTTCAGATACAATATCATAAAGTCCCTTTAACTACAGCCATAAAGCTTCCCCCGCCTGCGGCACCGCTGGGCTCCCCGCGCCGCGCCAGGGGCAGCGCTGGGGCCTCGGCACTGTCGGCACATGCTCGGGGCTGAGCGCAGTGGAGGATGGCAGGGGGACCCCAGCAGGACCCCCGGAGCAAGGACGGGATCCTCAGGGATCATCTCCTGCTGCTGCTCTCCTGTACTGTGCTGGGAGCGGAGGGCACACTGAGCCTGCCAGGGCTCCCCTTGGCGCTGCTCCTGGGAACCAGCAGTATCGGGGTTGGGGAGCTCCAAGGCGGCTGCTGAGACCTACTGCGACCAAAGTTTAGCCCGTGGAATTTACAGTAATGAGGAGAAAAGGTGGGGTGACCCTCCCAGACCCCACGTACAGTGGAGGGGACCCCACTGCTCCCGTGGTTTGTTCTTGCTCCCAACACAGAGGGCTCCTGATAACACAGTGCCGGGATCCAACTCCTCCACTCCCTGGGACAGGGGGGGCTTTCCACTGCCAGCCCTCAATCCCAGGGTGCTTCCACTCTGTTCCCTGCCCTGGCTCCCAGCCATGGGGCAGTGGGGTTTGGGGCTCCAGCAGACCACGGGAATGCCACTGGAGAACACCACTCCAGAGGACACCGCCGGAGAACCTCCGTCCTCACCCGCTGCTTCCTCACCCGCCGCTTCCCACTGCTTAATGAGCACAAAATATTTCCATGTTGCCAATTACTTGGTTCATTTGTGCTGCTGCGGGCAGCGCTGGTGCAGCGAAAATCCCCCTGGAGCCATCCTGGCCCCTGGGGAGCAGAGAGAGCCCCAGCTGGGTCTCCCCAAGGCTAAGCATCCCCATCCTATCCCATCCTCACTCAGCACTGGACACCCTCGACACCCCTTGCTCCAGAGTCACCTTTGTCAGCAGTTGCCTAACGGCATTCCTGCATCCCCAGAAACATTCCTGTGGCCCAGCATAACACTGAGGCTGCAGTGACAAAGTAAGACCTTCCCAGGATTTAAACTGGCCTTTGAGAGACCTGGGAAAGGTTTTGAAACCCCATTTTTTGGTTTATCCCCCATATGGGGTACGACCTGCTGGTGCTGCCCCTTCCAGCACGGGAAAAGCCATAGCACTGCAGATGTGTGACGAGCTCAGCCATTCCAGTCCGGTCCCCCTTGCCCCAGGGATTGATCCACACTCCCATCATATCCCCAGGTGAGATTCTCAGCTTGAGTCCTCTCCCTGCTGCAACACCATCACCAAAAATTCCTCCCAGCAGGTCCTGAGAGCTGCTTTTCTCCCACCTGCATCCATAAATCTAGGCAGAGCCAAGCAGTGATTTATAAGGTGGAACAAATATTGAAGTGTTTAAGGAAAAATACAAAAGATCCATCCAGCTGGATTCTCCTCCCATGGGAATGGGACTACCAGTGGGAACCAGGGACTCGGTGACACCAGGATGTTGAGGTAGGCAAGGGATACGCCGGCACAAGGACAGGGTGAAAGAGGTTGGAATGAATTGTGCTCCGGCGCTGCCAGACCACCTGGATGCAGGATGCATGCCAGAACCAGCACTGGATCTGAGCCACCATGTCCCCATACTGATCCCAAACCAGTGTGGAAGGAGCTGGGGCGCTCCAGTCCGTCCTTGTGGATCCAGGGGCTCTGCGGACACAAAGAAGGGGCTTCTCTGCCGACGCCACCAGCGTTGCTCCCAGCAGAAATTCCCGAGTCCAGGCACTGTGACAGCCATGTCCTTTTCCATCTCTCAATCACTCTACCAATATTAATTCCCTAATTTAGCCCCTGGCAGAGATCCTCACCTTGCCCATGGAGAAACTGAGGCTGGGGGAGGGAGAGGCCATTTGTCTCCATGCAATGAGCTGGAAGCCGGATCCAGGATCGCCCCCAGCTCGCAGGATGAGTGTTCCTGCTTCTGATCCAAAGCTTTCTATTGTAAAAGACAACGCTATGATTTATTATTATTATTATTATTAATCAGCTCTGAAATGGAGTCTGGGTTTTTCTGGAGTCCAGATCCTGGCTGTCTACGTGACACCAAGCCCCAAACACTTCCCGCTGCTGGTGCTCCACGTCCCAACATCAGAGAGTGTCGGGAGGAACGAAGAGAAAATGAACAACTGCGGATGGCGGCGGGATGAGCCCAGAGAGGCAGCAGTTGGATGGCAGGAACTCAGGGCCAGCGACCCCAGGAACCACCATGAAGAGAAGTGCAGCCAGGGAAAGCTGGGAATACCAGGAACTGGGGCAGGGAAAGCTGGGAGTTGGTCCAAGGCAAAGGTCACTCATGGCGATGAGTGTTAGGAATGCCAGCACTGCCTGGGCAGGGTGTTGCCTCCTGAGCACACATCCTACAGCAGAAGGTGATCCCTGTTCCCAAACCTGTTCCAAATCCTCCCAATTTAGCCTTAAATCCAACCTCATGGGGCTGGGAGACATGTCAGGGTCATGGAGTGGGGAACGATCCCAGTGTTTCACTCGGCACCTCCGTGGCTCTGGCCAAACCAATCCCTGTGACCCCACAGAGATCCAATGGACATGGCACTGGATAGGGCCTGGAGCCAGAAGCCATTTCTATTCCAAACACCTTTGGGTTCAGTGTTGGAAACCAAACGGGAGCACCATTTTGACCGGCATTTGCAGCCAGACCTGGTGTCAGAATTCCCGTGTGCTGGTGCCGTATCCAACAGCGCTTGTACAACAGTGAAACAGTCCCTGGGACAGGGCACAGCCTGGCAGGGCCACAGCTCCATCCCAAGCCCCAGCCCTGCATGAAGGATCTTGGAAAAGCCAAGGAGAGAGCCTGAAGTGTTCCCAAGATGGATATCAAGCCCAGGGGCACGAGGCTGCCCCGGGGGAAAGACTGTTGAAGGTTTTAGGATAACAGTAATTTCACAAATAAAGGATTTTGGAACTATCCCTGTCCTCGCTGAGCCCAAACTCTCCCAAGCACTCACATGGGGAGGGGACAGGGATAGCCCACACCCTAAAACAGGGTTCCCAGGAGCAGGGAGCTCATCTAGGGGTGGGAGAGCAGCCAGACACACAGACAAAGGGAATTCCAGTTACAGGGTCTGAAGCTGTTTTTTTTTTAAAATGCAGGAAAACTGTGGAAGGGCAGGAAAAAGCAGAGCACAACAACGGGAAAACTGAAACATTTAAATACCAGGAGGGAAGGAAACTCTCTGGGAAAGCATCTTCTCCAGCAGCACCCGCTCCCACCTTCCACCCTGCTTCTCTGCATGTCCCACTTGGTTGTGCTGAGAATTGGGCTGAAATTTGAGATAAACCCCTTTGGAAGGGGTGGTACATCAGATCAGGCTCGGGCTGCTCCAGTGCCACAATGAGTAAAAATGAAACACAATTTGAGGGAGAAATGCAAGAAGGAGGATCAGTGAACAAACCAGGAAGGTTTGTGGGATGGGAATCAAGAAAGGCGCGGATATAGGAAAAGCTGGGGTGAAGCAGGAGACGCGCTGAGAAAGGGTCTCTCGGATTTCAGGGAAAAGACAAAGTAATTCAGTAATGCTGATGTATCATATTAAAGCACCGACCATTCCAAAATAACCTTGGAATAAAAACGCCCATCGCCGCTCTGGGATAGGGTGGGGACGGACAGACAGAAACGGACACACAGACACGGCCCAGGCGGCTCTACCATCCCAACCCGGCATCGCTCCATATCCCAGGCTATCCCTTCAGGAATCGGGTACCCCAAGCCCCCCCTCCCTGTCTCGGGGGGCTCTGCCCCGCGTTTTTCCACTCAATTTCCTTCCCGAGCCAGCAGGAGATAAATCCCTCTGCCGAGGCAGGCGGCCGGAACGGCAAAGCCAGCGGTGCCAAGTTTAATAAGCAACCCTGATCAAGAATCCAGATAATAATTGGGATTATCGAGCTGGCTGGGAAAGAGCTTCTTCAGCTCCTGATGGCATCGGAACCCAGCACAGGGGGACAATGACACCCACAGGGTCCCCAGCGGGACCGGGACACCGACGGGAGACCGGGATGCTGCCAAAGAGCAGCATTAATATTAATTTATTACTAAAATAAAATCAAAATAATACCTCCCTTTTTGAATGCTCCATGTACATCAGAAGGGACCCAGTGCCCACCAAATTCCACAGGAACCCCACGGGGGATCCAGCTCCATCCCCACATCCCAGTTTCGGGGGTGGACACGGAGCCGGCGCCGTCCCAGTGCCTGCGGAGAAGCTCAGCCGCCGAAATAATCCCGTCGCGGTTGGATTTTGTGCAGGGCACGAGGTCCAGGGGCTTTTTTCCTCAGTGGAAACAGGATTGGAAAAGGAAAGAATTGGGATTTTTCGAGTTCTCTACAGGGTCAGGCTGATTTTATTTTACTGCAAATATAAATAGGGCTTTTGATAAATAAAAAAAATAAGACAGTCTAAATAAAACCCCCCTAGAAGACACGGCACGGAATCCGGAATCCTGGCAGGAATAGCTGTAGCTGGGCTGAGTGCTCCGAATATTTGTATTTGCTGTCTAAACACTTTATCTCTTTCCCAGCACATGGGTGAGTTTTGCTCCCGTGTAATGTTCAAGGAAAAATAAACCGAGACGGATAATTCCTCCTCTTCTGCAGGGGAAAAAAAAAATCCAACAAAACTTGGTTGCATGGGGGGAAACAGTAAAATATTTCCAGGGAAATTCAGCTGAACACCAAGGAAATAGATATAGGAGGAAATTGGGATGGTGGATGAAATGTGGTTTCCATATTCCCAGACATTAAAAACCCATATTCCCATTTATTCCCCCTTTTTCCCCCGAAGTCAATGATGTTGAGAAACAGAGAAGGGAGAGGTCTGTATGCGGTACAAAAAAATCCAGAAATCCAAACTTGGATTCCTGGGGGATTTCAGGAATGGTGGGGAAGGAGCTGAAACAAAAACCCATTCCTGGAGTCCACTGAAGAGGTACTGAGTGATGTTTTAAAACTGCCGATCCTGGTAACGCTTCGGCAGTGCGGTGGGAATACTGGTGGTGGGAATATTGGTGGTGGGAATACTGGTGGTGGGAATACCGATGCCGGCAGACTCCTACTGCATCCACAGGGAGCAGTGGCTTCGGGTCCAGTGCCAGGCTGGCATTCAGCAGGATCGGCATGGCACGGGCGGCCCCAGCGTTGGCATGGACACGCGTGTGTGTGCCCAGGGGTCATGGCTGCAGGGAAAACTGGAAAATCCCACAAAACAAAGCCAGGCCAGGGGGAAATGTCAAGGAAAGCATAGAACTGGCAGGCTGGGAAGAGCTGACGTGCTGAGGGAGCATAGGGATGTATCCCATGGGATCCCACCACGGCACAGGGTGTGTCCGCGGGATCCCACTGCGGCACAGGTGTATCCCATAAGAACCCACCATGGTAGAGGTGTATCCCATGGGATTCCCACCACGACACAGCCCCACCAGGACATGGCTCAGCCTTGTGGTTGTCCCTCACCCAGCAGCGGCATCGCTCCTCCGCTCCACGGAGCCTTGGGAAGGAAACGTGGGAAGACCAGAAAAACTTAAAAAGGGGAGGAATTTAAAAAAAGCCCACAGAGTCTAAATTGCTGTATCCAAATCAACCTCCCTCCATTAATGACCCAAAAGAAAACGTCCAATGGATCCAAGGGGTCCTGGAATGGGAGCACGGACCTCGCTGCCCCGGTGCTGATTGGTTTCACTGAAGCCGAGCGCCATCATTCCCGGGATTTGTGCCACAGCCAGAGATCAATCCATGGGCAAACTGGGCAGGACAGGGGTGACCCCAAAAACTGGGGATCCAGCCCAGCACCTCTCCTCCCTCCACACTTCCATCCCCTTGGACAGGCTCAGTCTGGGACTCCTCCCTGCCCCAGGCACCCGAACGGCGCAGGGAAGGGGAACTTGTTTCCCCATCTTCATTATTATTCCAGGGAGTTCATGTTCCTACGTTGGAGTATTTTCCCCCACTGCAGTTGCTTTGAGCATCTCATCCCCCTCTGAAGTTTGGGACCCCCCACCCCCGTGCGGGGGCACAAGAACCGGCTTCAATCGGAGCGGGGGCGGAGGCGGGGAGCCTTCCCAATCCCTTTGGAGAAGGATCCTGTTTTCCCCACCACAATGTCTGTGGCATCACCACCCAGTCCACGGAGGAGCCACAGGACCCGCCGCGGCCCTAAGGGACACACACGATTCCAGGGGCAGGGATGGGATCTGGGATGGGGAGCCCAAAGCTCTGCTCCACATCCCAAGGGGGGTGAGGATCCGCCTTGACACTGCCTGGCTCCCCACAGCAAATGTCGTGAACCCCATTAGGAATAAGGGCTCATCCCAGTCTCTTGCCAAGGGATATGGTCAGGATGGGATAAGGTCAAGAGGGAACAGGTGAAGCACAGCAGGATTCATCCGGCACACGGACAGGATGAGTTTTGAGAAGCTCCAGTTTAAGCACCACTTCCAAAATGAAGGGTGTGTCCTGAAGGTGACACGTCCAAGATAGGGCTGGCAGGGGGGGCATCACACCGAAGGAGACACCAGGAATGCTCCCGGGCTCTGTGCCGAGCACCAGCACAGCCCCACCTCGGCAAAATCCATGGAGTATTTACTTCTCCCTGTGTCTGACGCTCAATACAGGAATTCTGGCAAAGTCATTTCTCCCAGCCACCCTTTGGGACGAAGCTCCATGGCCATGGATCTCCCCACTGCCAATCCCAATTCACACCGTCGGGGTGGCTGAGCCAAAGCCAGCGGGCGATCCCAGAGGGAGCGGTGACCCCTCTGGTGACCCTGCTGGTGACCCCAGCCCTGCCCTCACTCCTCGAGCACAGCCCCTCCACAGTCCCCCCACAGCCCCCTCTCCTGCCCGGCTTTTGAGCCGGGAGCCTCATTAGGAGGTAATTAGCTGCGGAACAATGGGAAGCTCTTTAGCAGCCCAGGCACAGCAGCAGCAACAAGCCAAGGGGGAGTGAGGGAAGAGAAATAAATAAATAACAACACTGTGACCACCCGGGAACAGACTGGGACTGAGCTGGGATACTGCGCTGCAGAACAGGCTCCATCCCACTGCCCTGCTCTCACACTCTGCCTTTCCCAGTTTTCCTGCTGGGATCAAACCATCCCTAGCACAATGCACTCTTGAAATGGCCCCAGGGGCACCAGTCTCCCAACGCAACTCCAGTGGGAACAGTGATGGGATCCCCAAATCCAGTATCCAAGGGAGGGTTGGGCTGGTGGCAAAGAGTCTGTGCCCGCACGGAACGCCCCTAAATGCAGCCCTGGCTTTGGGGTGTCCCTGGGATGCCTCTGGAATTCATTTGGCAAAGGCCAAAGTGGCTGCAGTGGCCACTGGCTCACCCTGGCATGTCTACAGCTCCAGAGAATCGTCTGGGTTAGGAAAGAGCCCCAAGATCATCGAGTCCAAGTGATGATCCAGCTTGGATCCTTGGAGTGGCGCTTCCCTGCACTCACAAAGGCCAAACTGGGGCTTGTCCTGATCTTGGGATGATGCTCCGAGTAGAGGGAAGCACCAGACACTGGGATGAGTGTTGGGTTGTGGCAAAGGGGGAAAAGGAATTTAAACTCCTCTTAGGGGCTGGAGGAAACAGCACGCGGAGCTGCTCACCTTCCATAAATCCCATTAAATCCAACGAAGCAGGGCAGGATCTCTGCCCCGAGTGGGGTTCACAGCTCGGATCACAACAGAGCCTCGAAAATCATGATTAATATCTAACACAAAAGAACCGAAATTGTCACCATCAGGAACGAGGAGCTATTTAAGGAACAATTGCTGCAATTTTCCAGCCAACCCAGCAGCTGAACCTTGTCAGGCACAGGCAGGTACAGCTCCAGCCGGCTCCAGCCACGGCATGTGGGACAGACACAGTCAGACAGACAGACAGACCCGTGCCTAGAGCTAGGTAAATGCACACCCAGGTGTATCCTGGAGTCCCCAGGTAGAAATTCCAGGTGAATGTCACACAGGGGTGGCACAGCCACACACGGAGGAGCACAGAGGGTGTTTGGCATTGGATTATTTGCATGTGTAAAGTGTATTTATGTGGAGGGTGTATATAAACACCTACACCTATAAATAAACAGAAATATATAAATATCATACATATATGTATATAAATACACATGTATATAAATATACATGTATTTCTATACACAGCAGCACTTTTAAAGCTTTCCAGGGTACCTGAGGGCACCTCTCACCCCCTAGACCATTCCCATTCCCCATCCTGTGTGCATGTGCCCCACCAGGACATCCCAGGACACACAGGGGGCTCCTGGGGAGCGCTGGACCCTCCAGCAGCTCGACATGCCCCCAATCCATCCTCACATTAGGATGCGGCTCATGGCCAGCATTTGGATACCAAATGTGCAACCAGCAGGGAATGTAATTGCGGTCCCTGGAAAGGGACAGGCGGAGACGGAGACGGGCACGGAGAAAGAATCCTGTCAGCGACGCCGGCCCGGTGGTGTCTGCTCTCCATTAACCACTCGCCGCAGCCCTGGGCTGGTGAGGAATAGCTAACACGGCTTAACGGGCTGGAAAAGAGGGGTGGGAAGGGCTGGGAGTGATCTCGGCACAAAGGGAGAACGGAGAGAGGCAAACTAAAAGAGCAGGAATTGAGCAGGATGTGGCCAAGCGCCAGCACACCCAGCACCACCCCAGCACCTCAAGAGGGGACTCGGCCTGATGGTGACACGGCAAACAACCTGAGTGCCAGGGCTAAAATCCACATTACAATCATTCCAAAGGGGGAACGGGGCACGTTCCTTCCAGAGGCTGGTGAGGACCCCAATGTGATGCCCATGGGAGTGGGGAAGGACACACAGGGATGGGGAACACACAAGGATGGTGGTGACCCCAAAGGTCCCAGCCAGATTTGGGACATGGAGGCTTTGGGATCCAGCCCCACTTCAGGGTTGACCCAAACTGACCCAGCACGGAGACATGGGTGGGATCCCCTGAGCCGAGCCCTACCACTCAGTCACTGCTCTCCAGCACCTAATTCCCTTGGGAAAAAAAACATGGAATCATCTGTGTTCCTTCGACTGAGAGGCGGCACATGCACCTGCCCTTGGCCTGGCCACAGCCCCTCGTGACAAAAGGGTGGGTGAATTGGCTCTGGCTTGGGTGGTCAGTGGGGCATGGCCACAGCCACATCTCACCTGGCCACGGCCACCGCACTCCAGGCTCTCGGACAAAGCACCAGCGACCGGCGGGCACCAGGGCTGCAGCTCTGGAAGATGGGAATGCAGGAAAAAAGGGGCACAAAATCCAATGGGATGAAGACCACAATCTAAACCTCCCCCTCAAAACATGCCCCCTTCATCCCAACCCCACTCCCTTGTGGCCCAGGCCCCTTGCCCCACAAAGGACCCCCCAAAATCCTGCTCCACGGTCATGGTTGGCTCTGACCATCACCTGGCTCTGTAAATCCCTCTGCTAGAAACCATTTCTCCGGTTCCCGATCCCAGGATTGGGGAGTGCAGAGGAGCAGAACAGAAATCCCAGCTGTGCTCACAAACCACACCGAAAAATAATACAGAAATCAGCAAAGAACTGTTGAGAGGCAGCGCCATGACCTCGGTATTAAACCAGGCCACGGGCACGATCCTGCCCAGACACGGGAATCTGTGCCATAGACAGGGAGGAAAATCCCTGGCACCGTGCACATTCCCGCTGTGGATACAGGCACATGGCAGTGATGGCTGCAGGAACACCAACCAGGATTTGGGAATGACAATTCCCTGCCCATCACCCGGCTGTCGGCAGCACAGAGGACGGGAACAATTCCCAAACCCTCCATTCTTCCTTGGCCTTCCAAGGATTTCCAGCCTTTCTGAGGTTGTGGGTCAGGATCCCAGGATTGGGGACTCTCTCTGAGGACAGGTCACACCTTCCCACACACCTTTACCCCCCAAAGTGCAGAGGTTTTCCCAGATTCCTATTTCTTTTCCGCACGATGTGATGTAGGGCACTGAGACCCATCCTAAACCTGCTGTGGCATGGGGGGCAACGGGGGCCAAAACTGGAGACCCCAAGACATTGGGTGATGCCAAATGCTCCGGGACACCCAGCTCGACCCTCTGCCTCTCGCTGGATCTCAAGGTAAATCCACCTTGGAATCCTACGGGCAAGCAGCTCCCGCACTGCCAGCCAGAAAACAAGGAGTGACGGCAGGAAAGAGCCCTGTCTGCTGTGCCGGACCCCTGCCCACGGTGATGGACACCTACCCATGATGTCAGACCCTTGCCCACAGTGTCAGACCCCTGTCCACAGTGCTAAATCCAGCCCCAAAGTCCTGCTCCAGACACACAGCACCGGCGCCCACAACTGGCACTGGCACGGCCAACGGATCCACACCCAGAGATCGACCATCGGCAGCCCCTGTATGTGCCACGGAGCAAAAATCCACAGTACCACACGATACCGAAACAGCCCATTATTATATAATTCTATGTTCATCCTCCTTCGGTTTTTTTCCCGGATCACCCAGGAGTTCCATCCAGCGGAACCTTTTCCCAACACATCTGCACAAAATGATTTAAAAATAAAAATAAACCTGTAAATCCACAGTGAGTGGTGAAATCTCTCCCCAGAACAGGGAAATTGCAGCATCCCGAGGTACCACTTATTTTTAATTTAGCCCCAATTATGAAATATAGAATTATTCTAATCTGGGCAAATCATATCGACCATGAGATTTATTCCTGTCTTTTATAAAATATAGATTGCTGTATAAACCTGTGGAAAAATATTTAGCGGCAGAGCAGGTCTGTGGGTTCAAACAGGGCGTTTTAACCTTGGGTTTTTTCCCCTTTTTCTTTTAATCCCTTTTGATTTCCCCTTTTGCAAATTGCTGGGGGGGAAGAAAGAAAACGAGGGACCAGAAAAACCATAAATACGTTGTTCTTCATTTTTAAGAATGAGACAGTCTCATAGTAACTCCAGAGACAAAATAAACCCACTGCTGGGTTCAAAAAAGGGAATAAGCAGGAAACTCAATGGCAATTTCAATCTTTGCAACCCCTAATAAATTGCCTCAAATTCCGAGAGCTGAAGGCACAGGCGGGGAGCGCTGGTGACACGGGGCGCTCCCACATTGGGGGAATTTGGGTCACATCCCGGAGCCAGGCGCTGCGGACGTGCTGCTGAACCCACCAGCCATTGTCTCCTCTTCCCTCCCAGCCCCTCGCGCTTCCTCCACTCCATTTTATTTCCCCTCTTCGAAAATATTTTCCCTGCCAATAGCGGATTTAGGAAAAAAAAAAAATATATATGTGGAATAATGATCCTCCACGTATTTCCGAGGATAAATTCTTGGTGGCGCCTACGAGGGGGCGACAGGGATGGAGCTGACGCCATCACCGATGGCGGGTCCCGGGACACCCATTACCCAACGACCAAGGGGCTACTTTTGGGCTGTCAGCACCACAAAGGAACCCTTGGGTTCCAAATCCAAACCAGAGGAACCTTTGGGTGTCAGATCCTAAATGTAGGAACCTTTGGGTGCCAAATCCCAGCCCATAGGGACCCTTGGGTGCCAAATCCCAGCCACCGCCCCAGCCACTCTCATCTCTGGGATGCCAAAGTTTGACCAGAGGGGCCCCTCACACATGTTTGGCATTTGAGAGAACAAAAGAAAAGAGCCCAAAGTGTGGGAGCTGGGGAGCACCAGAAACCAAAAAAAAACTTCGCAATGGGCAAAAAGAAAAAACATAATTCCCTGGCTCTTACAATCCCCCACAAAAATGTGAGGGAGATAATAAAATCCATATGCACCACAGGCGGCCCATGGCAGAGGCACCGCCGCCAAGGCACCACCGCCAAGGCACAAAAGGACAGGCTCACCCCAATTTTGGGGCGGCATGAGGGGCAAAAGCGGGACCCCCCAAGGAACGTGAGGTCGGATGGATGCCAGTGTTGGTGAGGGTCCTCAGCCCCACACACATCCCACCCATTCCAGCCGCCAAAACACAGCCGGGAACTTTATCAACTGCACTGGTGTCATCGAGGGGGAGAAGGTGCCACTGAGGGTCCCTTCCCGGAGCTCCCACCGCAGCAGGGGATGAGCTGGAGGAGCCACCTTGCCTTCCTGTGAAGGAGCACCAGACCACGTCGTGCCCCTCTGTGGCTCCTCATCATGCAGGGACCGAGGGGGAGAAAGAACCCCCCGTTTGTGCAAGAAAACAGGGCAGCCCAAAGCTGGGGACCACAGCACCCACTGAGCACCGACCAAGCTCATCCTTCACCCCTCACGGGGACGCTGCCAGGGCTGGAAGAACTTTAAGGAATTAGAGGGGGAAACGGGGGTTCAGTGGCTGGTTTTTAAATTTTTTTAGCCTTTTACAGGAGACCCCACACACGGGCCCATTCAGTCCTCGTGAGGTGTCTCTGCAGGGTTGGTGGAGGGTTCCCAAGGGTCTCAACCACCTGAGCATTCCTGGAGCAGAATGCCTCCCCCTTCCAACTCGCCAACAGTTTTTGCTTCCTCAAAATTGTGAACAAAGAAATACAACAGAAACTAAACTCTCACTCCCCAAAAAAGACGCTGAGGGAGAAAAAAAAAAAATCCACAGAAAAATCAAAAACCCAAACTGGAGACGGGAAACGAAGCAAACTGCGGGGATTGCACTTCCAGCATGGGAATGACCCGGGAGCAGTGGGGCCGCGCACCCCCAGCCCCGCATCCCTAGCCCCCTCCCGAGCTTCACAAGCCTCCTCCCTTCCCGTTTTGCCTTTCCCCCTCCTCAAATCGGTTTTTCCGACACCCCCCGCGGCCGCACCCGCCGCTTTGGGCGGATTTCGGAGGGTTTTTTTTGCAGAACCTTCATCCTGGGAGACAGTCGGGGGTGGCGGGGGGTGGAACTTGAACTTCCCCGAAGTTGGGCGCGGAGGGGCCGGGGGTGGGGGGCCGAGCCGCAGCGCCCGCCGCCCGCTCCCCCCCGCACCGCCCCGGGGATGCTCCGGGCGCTGCCGCAGCCCCCGGGGACGGTCCTACCGGGGCCCCGCGGGAACTTTCGGGGGAGGGACCCCTGGGGCCCCCCCCCCCCTCCCCGGGGCCCCACAACCCATCTACCGGAGCTCACCGGGGGATAGAGGAGACACGCCCCGCCACGGGCGGCGGCGTGGCCGCTGTCACCGGGAGGTGCGGGCGCTCCACCGGTGTGTGCGGAGTGGGGGAACACCCCGCCCAGAATCCGTGTGCCCCCGCCGTGCTGTCCCCCG
>VXAU01002296.1:0-89002 GCA_013399695.1 Formicarius rufipectus
AGTCAACAGCTCCTCCCATTTTTTTATGGTCTGTGAACTTGCTCAGTATCCCTTCCAGACCTGCATTCAAATAATTTATGAAGATGTTGAAGAGCACAGGACCCAAGATGGAGCCCTGTGGAACCCCACTAGTGACAGGTCACCAGTCTGATGTCACCCGTTCCTTATTACCCTCTGTGCTCAATCCCTGAGACAATTTCTCACTCACCACATGATGTGTTTATCCACCCATGCTGGACAGTTTGTCTGGAAGCATCCTGTGAGAGACAGTATCAAATTTGGATTTCTTTATTAAAATCCAAAAAGATCACATCAACTGGTTTCCCTTGATCAAATAAGTGGGTTACCTTGTGATAAAAGGAAATCAGGTTTGATGAGCAGGACTTCTGTCTCATGAAGCTGTGTTGCTGTGACCAATGACAGAATTATCTTTCAGCTGTTTTTCAATACCTGCCAGAACAATCTTCTCCATAACTTTACCTGGCCCTAAAGTGAGACTGACAGGGCTGTGGTTTCCACGGTCCTCCTTCTCGCCCTTCTTGAAAATTCCCCAGCTTTCAGTCAGCTAGGATCATTCTGGATTCCCAAGACAGCTCAAAAATCATCATGAGAGGTTTCACGATGGCACAATCCAGTTCTTTGAGGATTTCTGGATGAATCCCATCAGCCTTCATAGATTTGCAGGCATCCAGCTGGAGCAGCAGATCCCACAAAATTTCAGGGTCAGCTGGGAGTTGATCATTCTCACAGCTGTGTCCTCCAGATTAGGGCACTGAGACCCTCTTGGTCTGTCATATGTGTTGAAGATAGAAGCAAAGAAAGCATTAAACACCTCTGTTTGTGAGGTGACTGTCCTCATCCTCTAATGGGCCAATATTTCTATACTGCCTATTGGCATTAATATATTTGAAAAAACTCTTTTATTGTCCCCCACATTTCTGGCAGCTTCAGGTCCTGTTGAGCTTTGGCCACATACATTTTCTCCCTACAGTGACAAGCAGAATCTTTGTATTCTTCCCATGTCACTTGAGTTTTCTTCCACTGGACATACACCTTCCTTTTTTGCCTTATTTCCAAGAGGAGATCCCTACTCAGCCAAACCAGCCTTCTGGCTTGCCTGCTTGTCTTATTACTTTTGGGAATTACCTGCTTCTATACTCTTAGGAGGTGGTATTTGAAAAGTGACCAGCACTGATGGACCCAGCACCTGCAAAAACGTTTTCTCGGAGATCATCCTTACTATGTCCCTGAGCAGCCTGAAGTCTGCTCACCTCATACCCAGAGTTGAGATTGTGCTGCCATTTTTCCTCCTGTCAACAGAGATTTAAAATTTGATCACTCTGGTCACTGCGGCCAAGACGGCCACCAATCTCCACTTCGCTCACGAGATCCACTCTATTGACAAGCAGCAGATCAAGGAGGGCACTTTTCTGAGTTGGCTTCCTTAGGACCTCTTCCATAAAGTTGACATCCAGATGGTGTGTAAAGACTTTTAAAAGCTTACTGTGGCACACAAAACAGTCTGAGAAACTGTGCTGCATTATTCTTTTGTAACTTTGTTAAATGTCTTGCCAGACAACTAGGTGTCTTATTTTCTTTTGTGACTCATAACTTACAGACTGCATTGAAACCTTGACAGTCAATGCTTTACTCTAAGTATTATTTTTTTGGTCTCAAACCTTATATCACAGGATGCAAATTTGATTCAGAATTTTGTTCCAGTTGCTTAACTCTCTAGTTCACTGATCTGTAAACTTTCAGACTAGTTGTGGATTGCTGTTGTGGAAACGGCTTTGAAAGAGTAAAGCTCAGCCACCAGTAAGTCTAGTATTCTTAGTTTTCATCTCATAGTTGAGATAAATTACTCTCTGATTATGATTTTCTTGTCCAGTGGTGGCAGAACCATTGAAATTCATTTAAAAAAGTGACTGAAGAGGAAATAGAAAATGTCATGCGGCCAGGCTTACAGATCAATGGCACAAAGGGAACTTTTTGTTTGAGGTACTCATTTCAGAGAAACTAAAGAAATGCTTGACAATCCAATGGTTAAATGTTCTCAAATGCCTTGATTGATTTTTAGTTCAGTTCTTCATGCTAAAAACCAAATCTCCCTTACAAGATGAATATATCATATCAGGTGTTCTTTTACTACTGTCAGAAATGATGCAGGCAAAATGTGCAGTTGTTGTACACTGGAAGTACTGGTATTGACTCGATGTTGAAGTTAAAGCTGCTCTAAAATTTTGCTTCATGAAGGTCACATTATGGGACAGTAGCCATGTGTTGCACAGTCATTTCAATTTTTCCTATTCCCTAACTCATTGTAAGAAGAACTTGTGAGTAATACCATAATGCCCTTTGACTTTGCAGATCATCTTCTGATAAATTACTTCAGGAAGGCATCAGACATAGTGCTTATGTTACCACTTACTTTCGGCAACTGTAAGTGAATTCTCCTTTAGGTGTCCTGTGGAGCTGGAAGAGTTAGCATCTGACACCAAATTGCAATATATATTCCCAGCATTTGAAGCTTTGCTCAGAGAGAAGTATTGTAGGAGATTGACAATGTACATTTATTAAGATGGTAGAGGAATTGAACATTTCATGTATGTGTTTGGGAGAGGTTTTACCGAAGCTGATCTAGGAGAGACTTGAAAATCTTTGCTGCTGATTTGTTCTCTTTTGAGTGAAGTAATTCAAAAGGAAGAATGACAAATTCAGCACTCTTCACTCTGGATCATGCCAATATTTTTATCTAACTGTTAACTCCACAACTTCTGGGAGTAGGGAGCAGGGGCACTCATTTCTACACTATCCTAAGTGAGTGCCCAAATCACAAAATCACAGTGCTGGTTCCTTCCTCATTTGCTCAATGTTTGATCTCAAGACTATTGATGCCTTCTTTTTATACTGATTTTGCTTTGACAGAAGGTGAAGAGCAATTTTAACCTATTGTTGTTTTCATCTTCTGGGATAGTTTGAAACCTGTCAGTTGGAAGAGAGCTTAAAATGCATTTTTTACTTTCTGGATAAGTGACACAGTGCTATTCTGAAGAATGTGGAAGGCAGCACCAATGCTCTATGCCTCTCCTTCAGCCCTAGTTTCAAAAGTAGGTGTGATCAATTAAGCAGCTGCTACTAGAAGAAGCTTTGTAGAGGGGCTGCAGAATAAAATCCGCTGCTTCCTGATTGTTTTGGCAGACAATTTTTGGCAATACTTGGCCAGGATCTTACTTTCTGTGTGGTGTTTGAGGTGTCAAACTCCTATAGTCTGTTCAGTACAGGAGTCCTAAGGTTTGAAGATACATAAAAGTCACAGAATGTACTAGCAATGAAAGCTTCTAATTATGTTGGTCATTCCCTAGCCTATTGCCATCAGTGGTAGAGAAGTGACAGCAATATGCACGAGAATGCCAAGTGTAATTAAAAAATGTTGGTTTCAAGTAGAAACTGATTTTTCTGACACCTGCAATGTCACAGTATTTAAATGGCTCTCATCCTGTTTGAAGGCTGACAGGTTACCTGAGCCACAGGAGGAGAGAATCAACTTGGATAAAATGAGAACTGTGCCAAATCTTTGCTTTTTGAAATTCACACTACAGCATAGTTTAAAGTCTGAAGATGTTCCATTCACACATTCTGCAGCTGGCAATAGGCTGGGACAGGGTGTTTTGTCATGGCACACAGATGGTGCTGGTTGGCCACGTGTAGTGGGTTGACCTTGGCTGGATGCCAGGTGTTCACCAAGCCACTCAATCACTCCCCTTTCCAGATGGACAGGAGAAAGAAAATAAGATGGAAAGAGACTTGTAAATTGGGATAAGGCAGTTTACTAAAGCAAAATGAAAGTTTGTGTGCACACAAGTGAAGCGAAAAATTGCAGGGTTTCTTCTCTACTTTCTATTGGCAAGCAATGTTCGGCCACTTCCAGGAAAACAAGGGCTTCAGTACATGTAGCAGTTTCCCAGCAGGCAGACACTGTAAATAACAAATGCCACCCTTTCCTCCTCCTTTTCTTGTCTTTTATATCTGAGCTGACTTCATATGGTATGGAATACCCCTGTGGTTAGTTTGGGTCAGCTGGCCTGTCTGTGTCCCCTCCTAGGATCTTGCCTTTGTTACAGTGTTGATGCTGCACCAGCACTGCCCAGCAGTAGCCAAAACACTGGTGTACTATCAACACCTTTCCATCTACAAGTGCAAAGCACAGCACAGTGAGGGCTGCTATGGGGAAATGACCTCCATCTCAGCAAGACCAAATATACTATGGCATACACAAGAAAACACCTGAAGCAGTCTGCTCTCCAACTGGAAATGGAAAAAAAGTTATACAAATCCACCTCAATAATTCTCCATTGACTAAGGTGTCAAATGTTTGAATGAATGTGATGGATGTCCCAGAGATTTTCCATGGCCGTTGGGGTGGTGTTTGTCACAGCTGAATGCCAGATATATAATCAGACTGGAGAATGAGATGCTGGAAAGCAGTGCCAAGGAAAGGGACCTGGAGGTCCTGGTGAATGGCAAGTCAGCAGTGCCCTGGCATCCAGGAGGGCCAACCGTGTCCTGGGGGGCACCAGACAAAGCTTTGCCAGCTTGTCGAGGGAGTGGGTTCAGATGGATATAACTCCATGTCTATGTAAGTGTGTCTATGTAAGTTTCAACGAAACTGAAAGCTGTGTTCAAATGTATTTATCTACAATAAAGTCACGTATATGCTGGAATGCCTCCTGATCCAAAGTTACTCTCAGTGTGGAATTGAATCTTTTGCTTTAAATTCTTTTATATCTTGCATAATCATGTGCATGTCATCAAAACAGCCCTTCAGAAGAGCTTGGGTTGATTTTGTCTTCTTTTCCTTTGAGAAATGTTAAGTCTTGGTTAAGATACTGCCATGCTGGCATTGGATGGACTTAGCAGGAGTTAAAGGGGGCAAGGAGGACCCACAATTATATAACAGTAATATATGGATTATGAGCAGACAGATTAGGATTAAATTAGTGTAGCCAACCTTGCAGCTAGAATACTGGCAAGGAAGAGACTTCATTCTTCTTGATGACTTGTATGTTGGTGTAAGAAGGTTGACTGCATCTTTTAAAAGTTTTAGCCGTGCAAAAATGTTCCTTCATGACCACTCTAGAACCACAAAACCTTATCAAGATGTTATATTGCCTCCCTCAATAAAAGCTGTATTTATGCTGGTGGTCTCAACACTTCAATGGCAGTAATTTGGCTCCAGTTAAATATTGATCAAAATAAAGCTAAATTGTTAGTATTTTCTCAGAATTTATAGGAAAAATTTAACCATTTAAGCATCCCTGCAGGAACTTTTTTTTTTTTTTACCGGACAACTATTTATACAGTAATCAGAATTATATTAATTTATTTTCAGGAGGTAAAATTAGCTCTTTGTCTGTTGCTTTAATTTCAATAACTTTTGCACCATCTGAGTTGCTAACAAGCTTGTCACCTCCATACATTAATGCCAAAGATCCGATGTCAAGGACAACGTACCATGTTGGTACAGGCTGCGCAATCCAGAAGTTATATAGTCACTCTCTGGGGTAGGCATCTGTCTAGCCAGTGTAAGCAGCATACCCTGCTGTCATTCTAGACAGAAAAAGTGCCAAGTGACAGCTTAACAAGAATTGAAATATTAAGTGAGGAATAACTGAAAACAGTGGAAGAGAGAAAAACGTAACACATAGTTCATCTAAAAAACTCTTCCTTATGTCATGAGAACCCAAATTTAAATTACTGTATTCCTTCCAGTCTGCTTGCCAAAGAAAATTAAAATCTTGTCTCAGAAAACACATTTGTTTTATAGAGAAAGAGTGCTATTATTAATTAATTTCCTTCTTAATATAAAGTGCCAGGAAAAATTCTCAGTAAAATAATACATTTACTCTTTCAGAAGCATTTCCTCATTCTATCCAACTAGTTAAAGAGGTCAGCAGGTTGTAACCTACAAGATGAGAGACAGGACAACATGAAAACATGAAAATTTGAAAAACTAGTACCAGAGAGGGCTCACTAGTCAATAGAGAACAAGGAGGGAGCACTGGGTCCCAGCTTTGGATGGAAAGCATTTGGAGAACACTGCTGAAGCCAGACCCAGGTCCAAAGAGAGAAGTGCACTGTGTCTAGTCATTGGGCAGAACCAATCCAGTCAGCTTAACGGTGAAGGGGAAATGGGACAGTTATTAAATATTATGTAGGATATATTGGGATTTTGTTTGGTTGGTTTTTTTTAAGGAAATCCTATTGTCTGGACAAGTTTCAAACTGACATGGCTTCAGTAGTCATTCAAACCCTTTTCTGACTTCTGTTTATTCTTTGTCTTATTTGCACAATTTATTTTATTATTAAGATTTGTTGATCATTATTATTTTCTTCTTGACATTATGACCCTTCAAGGCCTTTTGCTTAAGGCTGCAGCCCAAGATTTACCCTGGATTGATACTGCCCCTTTTCAGAAAATGGCCTTCTGCTGATCAGCATAATTCTCAGTTGCATTCAGTGCTTTATTTTAAGTCACTCTCTTTGGTGATCTTTGTCCCCTCTTCAAGCTGAACAGTCTCTTTGCAGTGTGGACATGGCAGTGGAGGCTTTATTCAAACATTAACAAAAGTGTGGCTGCATTATCATGGTGGTCAACATATAGGTGTAGCCAGAATTTATTTACTTTTTCTGGGAAAAAGCCCCTATTTTCTGCTGTGATTAGACTGCCACAAACATCCAGACTAGTTAGTTAGCTAGCTAGTACAGTATAAACTACAATGATGTCAATCTGCCACTGCAGTGCAGACAAATGTAATGTTAGATTAACAATTCATGTATGTGAAAAGCTGAAATGCAATGCTGATTTTATTTCATATTATTGATGCTTATTGGAAATCCACCTCCTGATGGGGCATACTTATTTTTAAATAAATATCATGTATTGCACAGAACTTGCACAGCAGGGAGTCATAGCAATCTCTCTCTTGGTAGCTTTTGCTAAATAGGCTGTAGGCAGACATTCATCGCTTATTCAGGGTCATATTTTATTTACTTTGTTTTCAGTTGTGCTTACTCCTTTTCCAGAGTTTTTTTGAGGTTTTTTGTTTGTTTGTTTGGTTGGTTGGTTTTTTGTTTTTCTTTTTTTTTATTTTTATTTTTAATTGCTTTTGGTTGTTGTTGGTTTTTAATTGCTCATTTTCTCTGTATCATTTGTAATTTTCCAGCTCACTTTGTTCAGGCACCTTTTACCATATGCAAAGAGACTGCAAATAAGATATACTTACATGTATAGAGTCATTACTTAGTGAGTAACACAACTACAAAATAGCAATGATTACAGGCTGGATTTCCCTGCTCCCTGGAGTGCATCATCAGAGGTGGTTAGCTGCTGTTTTTCATATCTCTTGGCTTTCTTTTAAGATTTTGTACCTTCCAAGGTTCATATTTTCCCTTTTGAACTTCCCTTCTTGAGCTGCTAACAACCTGTCTTACCTATCTTACCATCTCTGTCTATGATTTTACCTTCCCTATCTTAACTGCTGTTGCTTTACATACCTTCTCAGTTCTCTTCCTCACAGCTTCAGTTTCCTCAGCAGCCTGAGCCAAGGACATGGCTGGGCTCTGACAGAGCTGTGCCTCTGATTGCAGAGTGCCAACTCCCTCAAAGGATTCACACTTCACCACATCACTCTTCCCGTCGGAGTGTCTGGCCATTTCTAGGACCAGCTCATGAAGAGCTCTAGAGATTTTCCTGGGAAGGCTTAGGCTTGTTATAAGATATATGTTAACTTTCAACAGATACTTTTCAGAACTTGCAATCCTTTGTGCTTTATTATTCACTGCTGACTCTCTTGGACCTTTTTGCTTATTCTATAACATGATTCAAAATCCAAAGCAATCACAAGTGTTCCTCCTCCAAACAAAGCAGTTGCACACCTTATGTTTATCCCAAATGAAAGAGAGCATATGGCTACCCAAATCTTCACCCAGTCTTTGCAGTTTATAAGCTTAACCTTTTCCTTTCCCTCTTAGAAAGGAGAATCCTGTGGAGTCCTCAGGGTGCTTGGGCTGCTTCTGTATCTTATTCCAATCTGTGAGGTGAAAGATGGCTATGTTGGGATTCAATAACATTGCACTATGTCTTTTAAACAAGCTGCCAAATATGCCTTTAGCTGCCAAATACAAATTCACATGTAGCTCTGTGGTGGCCTTCTTATGCTTTGTGGGAGCACTGAACTAATAGAGTTAGAGCTGATTTGGTGTGTTGCACATTTCTTTAGATGAGGTTCTGACCTAATGCAGATGGACAGCCTCTCTGCTCACTCATGGTGGAGACAAGACACAATGTTGATCTTAGAGCTTGGTCAGTACTGAAATCAGCATGAATTTTGCTCTATATCTCTCAGTACATTTTGTAGCAGGACTCAGATTGTAAACAGTTTTAGGTAAGACAACAGCCTTTTCAGGTTTGTATGTGAGATTTGGGAAGGAACTATCTTGTATCAGTGTATTTAAGACATGCATCTTGTGTTGTGTCTATAAAATGTCATTTGGCACATTCGACAAGTTAGTCCTGGAGGTTTCCTTCCAGAAAAAAACCCTGTCATATATTTGCTTGTATACATTCAGCTTCCAAGAATCTCTAGATGTGATTCATTAGAGACAGGTCCTTCAAAGGATCATAGAGATAAAAGAACATGTATTTTCTTGATTTCTACTCGAAAGACACAGTGCAAAACTAAATTGTATTTATGCTATATTTAACTGAAATGGCACTTTCCTGAATATATATAGTAATCTATATCTACCTAGATCTAGGAAGTGTTCCATGTATTTCTTTGTGTGTTTTTGTATTTTACCAGTGATGAATTTACTCCAAGGGACACATCAATTTTGCAAGCCAAAGAAAAGAAGCACCAACTCCTATTTCAGCTGATGCTATAAAAATGGAAGAAATCAGGTTTCAATAATAAACACTTGCCACTGTAAATGGACCACAGGGCCAGTACTGGTAAATACTTGACAATAACATTCATCACCATGAAAGAGCAGTCTTACGCAACCAAATACTGTACTCTGGAAATGCTTGGGAATGCATTCCCTTCCAAGATGAATTTGTGGTTGAAGAATGACTGGTTGCTACTAGTCATCAGTGTACACTGTCCATTTACAGCAGTAAATTCAGAGCTGTTTAGCCTCAGTGAATCCTGACAAGCAGAAATGGAGCCATATTCTATTTTCTGAAATGTCTTCTCTCATTACAGGTTGGTGTTCCTTTGACAGCGTCTCTTCCAGCTGTCATAGCTTCTTCTGTCATCCAGCTTCCAATGGACTCAAACCAAAACTCTGAATTTTTGCTAACTAATGATTGCTGATATTCAGGGCTTCTGTACTCATTATCAATTCAGAGTTCTCGTACTTCTTTTTTTTATACTGTGGCGGCACAGATGGAACTTTTGTGGTAGTGAGTTTCACTGGCTTTCCACAGAACTTACTGTATGTTGCAGTGCTGCCCAAAGTTTGTATGCATCAAATTAACATCACTGTCAATAGAGGCCAAAGCATTTCAGAAGATATTTGAGGTACTACACCCAGTCTGAGAAGGACTAGCATGAATCGTATCTCTGTCTTCAAGTAAACAGCATATGAAAGTTTAGTTCATTAAATAAAGTAAACTGAAGTTGAAGTGTGTATTTCGTAGCAGTCTCCTTAGGTATTGGAGTATTTTGCTCAAAATTTGATCACAAGATTGGAAGATATCCTTGACAAGCACTATTTGTTCATGTGCTATTCTGACAGCCATATGATATATCAGGGCATTGAATTAGAATAACACAGTCAAATATAAAAAAGGCTACTAAGTTGAGTTATTCTACCATTTTCCAGGTGAGATTATTAGACAATTCCAGAAGCATTGTAGTTGTCCTAACACTTCCTGGCTTTGCTACTATAATAATTGGAGAGTTGTGATGAGGTCAGGGCCCAGGTAATAACCATTTCCTTTTTGAATTGTCTCAATTCTTTCTTCAACTTCTTTGTTGAAGGACTGGTTTCTTGGTCAGACCCTTCCTTTCCTGATTCTCCTGTGACAGTAGTCTATGAGTGATCTCTCCCTGTTCTGGTTCTGACTTGGGAACCTTTAATTCTTCTTCTCTCCTATGTTCAGCTGAGGAGGGCAGCCACAGCATGGCTTTGGTGGGCATCTGGCATCCGGCCAAGGTCAAACCACCATGCATGGGAAACAGTTTTTTATGGATGCCAAAAATTGTCACATATTTTGATTACTTGTCATCCCTGTACTGATACTTCAGATCTAATCAGTGGTTGACATTTGACCTGAGTAAGTACTGTGATCAGGAAACTAATCACCAGAAAATCTACAGAGTGTGTTCAAAGATGTTGCTTCACTCTTTGTGAATTAAAGAAGCAAGTAAGGACAGGAAGGATAATACTCTTATACAGCCTGAGTTTTTCAAGGATTTGACCATTTGAAGCTCCATTTGGCTTCAGTAAGAATCAGGGTTATTCAAATCATTGGAAGCAAATCCTGCAGAAACTAGACTGTGACAGTCAGTATCCATTTGTGGCTGATTACTTCCCTAATCATGTTACAGAGTAGAACAATATTTTAAAATTAGTCATCTTTCATATTGAAGGAAATGCTTAAAGATTTTTTTTTTGTAAAAAATTGGAATTTTTCTGTCTTACTGAAATAAAAACCTATACAAAAGTTCTTTTTGAAGTATGATTAATAGAAATAAAATTTGGTCATATAAAAATACTAATTATTTTCAGCTACTGAGTTACATAAAACAACAAAGGATCTCATAGTGTTTAGACTAGGACAACAGGAAAGCAAAGATAAAGTTTGGAACTGATAAGATATATTTTATGGAAAAAAGACATTGAACCACTATTCTAGGGTTTTTGGAGGCTGGAGGTCACAGGATGTTCTGCACTAGCTGTGACAGGGGAAATGTGAAGAAAGAGACAGTGCAGGATCCTTTCTGCATCTTGATGAGAAAAGCTTGGCCACAAATGCCTTAATAAGAAAACTGATGCAATCAAACAGAATGAGAGGAGGTAGATAGTGAGTAAATCTTAGGTCCCTTCAGTGGTCTTCTTGCTGCTTCCTGTGCTGCTTTCAAATCCACTGGGGTCACAGGACTGGAATGGCTAATGAGCATTGCCTACCACATACCCCTCCTGATGGTGGTATCAGGAGAATCTTCAAGAGCTTTCTGCTTTGTTTCTCTCCCTTGAGTTTTGTTAACATTTTAGCCTGAGGTACCTAAATGAAATAACACAATGCCACTGTAAATGCTTGTTATGCACTGGCACTGCAGTAACTGAGCTACCCAATTTTTGATAGGTTAGAAACTGGTATGAGTTACTAGGATGCAGTTTAAAAGGGTGACATAAGCCCCCTAACTGGCCATTTTTGATGTGTGCTGAAGTCCAATTCAAAAGGATTTATAGGAACTGAGAATGTGACATTACTTATGTGACATTGTGAGTTTCTATTCTCCATGCCTGTTCTCTGTAACGGTTGTTGAGCTAGTCTGCTTGTGTATGGTGAGGAAAAACCTGATTTTTTTACCATTGCTCTAAGCTATGCTGCAGGCAGATGGGAGTATTTTCTTGAAGCAGCAAATGACTGTAATAAACAAGGAAATATAGATGAGGCTAATCGTGATGGCTTCCATCAGATCTGTCAGTTCTGCACTTACTGCCTGATTTATCAGAACAGCATGGATGTTTCCACTTTCTTAAGGCATCTGGCTCGAAAAGTAGTTTGATTTTGAAAGTTTTAGTTAATTTCAAAACCGGAGAATTCCAGCCAGTAACACTTTAGAAAAGTAAATAGTTTTCCTGGATAACACTGTGACAGTTTATTTGTGTCATAAGTATGTCTAAACATTGATTATTCTATGTAGGTTTCAGAGCTGCAATTATTCTCATTTAGAATTTTTTTTACCTTGATTTGTTATGGATCATAATGTTTTTATGTGCATCCATTGCTCCTCCCTTAATCCAGGAATTCTTGAGTGTTTAAATTAAGTAGAGATGAGCCCAAACCATTGAACTGAGACTCGTATCTGAGTTTTGTTTCCTTTCTACCTTCACTGTGAGAACTTCTTCCATAAGGCTTTAGTTCAGTTATATCCTACTAGCCACATATAATCACAATCTTCGGCAAAGCAGAAGCAATTAAGAGGTGTGATGTAGCAGGTTTGTGTTGCAGGCATTTGCAGAGACAGCTTTTCTGATGGGGCAGAGGATATGGATGGAATGTCAGCAAGAAATATGCCTTGTGTTCATTACATACTTCTTAGTGGGATTCCAAGTGTTGATAGACAATGATGCAGCACAGATGAAAAGACCTGTCAATAAAGGAACAGTCTGTCAAGACTTGTATCTTGTCTCCAGTAAGGTCTAATCTAAATGTTTCAAAAGAATGTGCAAGAAACCTTGAAGAAGAAAACTACAGGTCAAACCATGCAAAAAAGGAAAAAAAAGTTTCTTCACAAAAAATACTAGTTTGAGGATAAAAAAAGGTACTTCCAATAATTTTATTTGTAACGTAGAGTTTGGATTCATAGAGTCGTAGAATGGTTTAAGTTGGAAGGGACCTTTAGCATCATCTAGTTCCAGCCTCCCTGCCACGGGAGGGGGATCCCAGATACTAGACCAGGTTGCTCAGGACCCTATCTAGCCTGGCCTTGAACACTTCCAGGGATCCATGACTTCTCTGGGCAACCTGGTCCAGCATTTCACCATCCTCACAGGAAAGAATTCCTTCCTAATATCAAATCTAAAACTACCCTCTTTAAATTTAATATCAGATTCACAATTTGTGACATTAATTTTAATTTTTTTTCTCTAAGAGGTCTTTAAAAATATATCAAATATACACTATCAACAATGAAATAAATCTTTATGCAGGGTCCAAAATAAATGTTCTTACTAAATTTATTTTAAAATGTTTAGTTCATGATGGATATTAATTTCCATTTTTAGAGGATCTAAGTTTAATTTAAACTACATAATGCAGCTTATCCCCAAATTTAATTTTATATTTATCTCTCAAGTAATGTCTTTTCGTAGCTTTATAATGCATTACATAATGACATTGTTAATTAATTTCTATTATATGCATTTCATTTTTAACAAATCCTTATGTTTGTAAGTGCATTATCATTATTCAGTATTCCAGATCAAAGCATCCCTTATTTAATAAATCAAAAAGATATTCTGACAAAGGTTTTCTTAATCCACCTTATTGTATTTACTATTTTTAGTACAGTAACCAGCATTTGATTGTTTTCTCCAGGAAAAGTGATAATAGGAGGAATGAAGGAATCAGTGTTATTCAACCCAGATTTTATACTGTGTTCATCTTGTTTGTGTCTGCAGCATTGGGTGTAGATAAAAGCAGCTGCATTTTGATTTATATCAAAATGTATAAAATAACTGAAAAGGCTACTGATTGATTTAAGAGAAGGCTCAGAGAGACAGACAGTTTGTCACAGCTGTAAACTTTGTATTGCTGAAGGACTATGGAAGCAATTTTGCTGTATTTCCAAAATCACACTTCTCTCACGGTTGATGAACTGAGGCCAATTTAGTTGCTGTGCATTAGCAGGCAACAAGTGTACTTGAATCTCAGTAGATACAGGTAATGCCAACTCCACACACCTCTCACCTGCAGCCTGAAGAGATCGCTTCCTACAGATCTCGATTGTTCCATCCTGAATCTTTTCCAGTGAAAGGAAATGATCTGATATTATGCTGTCCTCAAAGTGACTGCAGATGTTCTAAAGATACCAGCATGTCCACTCAGCCCAGCTTGTGGTGATTTTGAAAATGAAAATGAAGGACAACATCACATCACAGGAAGATAGATAACATCACTAGTATTTTAGTATGTTTCTTCTTCATTTTGTTAGTTTGTTTGGCTTTTCTTCTTTTGTTTGTTTGGTTGGTTTGTTTGTTGTGTTGTTTTTTTTGTTTTTTTTTTTTTTTTTTTTTTTTTTGTTTTTTTTTTAAATACAGTTTGGGATTCTGAACAAGATACTGGGTTGAAGATGAGAAACTATGACCATCTTAGTGAAGACCATGAAATCTGGAACTTTCTGTAGAAAATGATCTCCTATATTAATCTCAGATGGAGTTTGAATATGTATCTTGAAGAGTTTACAGAAACAGAACTTCAGGTGTGCCCATTTCCATGCAACATCTTTAACAAGTGCTTTGAAATTACACACACTCAGGTGAATTCCAGTTCTTGCTGTTCTTCACAGATGCTGTACTTATACTGGATGCCCAAGGAGTTAAATCATATTTTAAAAGTGCCTCTCTGTTCTTGCAATTACCTAATTTTCCCATATGCTGCATTTTGTATTTATTGACTATAGGAAGAGCACTCCCTTTTTTCTGTCAATGGCTTTTGGAGAAGGACACATAACAGTGGCATTAATAGCTTGCAGCTTGGAGGAATTTTCTTATCCCAAGGGCACTGGATATTCCAGCAATTGACACAGAGATGCTAGCATCAGCAACCCTGTACTTCTCACTTTCACTGCTAGTGGCATTGATGGCCAGCTTAAAGTGGACTAGAGAATAACAAGTGAGGAGCCTGGGGAATGAAGTGGCAGTTTCTTTTCTTTATTTTAGATTTATGCATTTTAAGTCACTCCTCATCGATGCCTGTGGAAAACTACTAGCAGGAAAATATACAAGAGAAAAAGTAAAATGGTGGAATTTACCAAACAAGAACTCCTGGTGGTGATAAGGTGAATCCAAGAAGATAATTAAGTGAATATTGCAAACACTATATTTTTTTTTAACACATTCCAAGCTCTTGATCCAACAATTAATTTACTACATTCAGGAATGAGACTTTCAATAACAAGAGAATGAATGTTTCTCATTTTTTTCTTTTTATTCTATATAGGAAGCAGAAGTGTCAGTAATAAAATTATTCTTGATTCTTCAGTAAGGAAAAGTGAACCAGAATTCGCTTATGTCGGTGTTTCTCACTCTTCCTGTATATACCACAGCTCCTATGAAATTGTCACAAATTAGAGACAGAAGTATCACTTATAGGCTAGATGGATTAGAGGCCTGGGGCGACAGGAACTAGGACAAGTATAGAGAAGTCAAAAAGGGAACAATGACACCCTCAAAATTAAAGCCAGATTTGCAAAATTTTACTCTCCCAGTCATCTGGAGTGAGTGATTATTATTATTAGTGATTATTATTTTCCTTAATGAGTCGTAGATTATCTTCGAAGCTTCTGATTTTTCCCACCATAGCCAAAAACAGGCATAGTGAGGTATGTTTCCATTCACTGAAGAACAATGTAGATTTTCAGCTATAAAAAGTGTGTTCTGTTCATCTCTAAATACTTTTGTTCATCATTTCCTTGTCAGCTAATCATATGCATGATTTAATGTCCTATGGTGCATGAATATAGCAAATATTAAATTATTACTTACTCCAATGATCAAAGAAGAAAAAGATAAACACCCACAGATAATGTCCCCAGTTCTCCTTATGCTTGCTTGAAGGTTGTGTGTGTTTGCTGCAAACCAGAATATGATTTTGGTCAGATTCCTGAGTCTGATAGTGTAAAGTTGGACTGCCATGTTTGCTTTTAATTAAGATCCATGATAGGATTTATGGTCATCTGTGGCTGCCACTTTGTCACCATGTCAGCAGGACAGGACTACAGCATCCTTGGACTCAAGAGTAGGGCAGAGTACTTGTGGCAAAATATAGGACTTTCAGAGCTAAAGAAGGACATGCAATGGCTAGAGAAAACCATGAAGAATTAGGTATGTTGTGATGCAGATATTCACTGCTGGGCTACAAAACTAACTGGAGTATTAAGGGCAAATATTTTAAGTTTTCAATAGATGGAGTAGAGATTAAGATAGTTTTTGTTTCTTTTCCAGGTGGCAGAAAATGTTTGATCAGTAAGCTATTTTCTCACAGTGGTTTCAATTAAAATAATAAGAAAGAAAAATAACTCTTTACCTTAACTGTGGTTGTTAATTAATATCCAGTACTTGATATTACTTACAGTTTTTTTGGATATTGGCTTTTCTGAAGTGAAGAGTATAATGGGTATACAGTAGTTTGGATTTTTTTTTTCTCTTTAACACAAAAGTTCATACATGACCCAACACTTGTGGCTGCCAATGCGGAAGAGAAACGTGCTGTGCATATTGACTGGTGGATCAACAACCATTAGTGCCACTAGCAATAAAGTGCCATGAAAGAAAGCACACTTAAACTGTCAGCATGCTGACATTGGAGAGCTGTCATTTTGTAAGAAAAAGTTTTCCAAACTCGCTTTTCCGATAGCAATTCTTTAAAGTTCTGTGAAAGCCCATTTAGCATTCAAGAGCTTTTGCATTTGTGCTATTCAGATCAAATAATGCAGTAGATGTCATTTCCTTTCCTCATGTAATTTGCCTTGGAAATGATGTTGAGTTGCAGTTGCCTTAGTCTGCTTGGAGTCAGGTGTTTCTAAGGTTAGGTACATAACGACACAGCACTGCTTACCCAGGAGCATGGCAAATGTGCAAAGTAGGGCTCTGGAACATTCTAACAAGTGCTCAGCTCCCTTGCACGTCCCTTCCTGTAGCCAGAACGGAGTGGAGGGAGCTGTGCAAGCAGCACTGAGAGGTGGTACACACTGACTGGAGGAAACAGAAATGTGCTCCAGGGGCCATGGGTGGCACTGAAGGCTCTCAAGCATGCCATGACTCTCCATAGAGTTTTATGTTAACTGATGTGAGACAAGGTCCAATTGCTTTGCCTCACAATGCAGCATGAGGGTCCAATTCAACCACATTCTGAATCAGTGTAAAGTAGAGCAATTAAATCAAGGAGCATCATTCTTACGGAGACCCTGCACTGGTTTGATGTTCTCATAATACTCTGTAAACAAAGTCCAGATTCACACAGCAGCAATTGCTGTGAATCCTCTGTGAATCCATTTTATCATTGTCCTTTTCTTATTTTGTACTGTTTTATATGGGAATATACTGTCAAAACACACAGCAACCAGCAGACACCTTTACCACAGAGCAATTTCTATTGAGGTTGATGCAGTGTACAGGCTCTGAATCATGTTTGCTGAGTAAGGAGCTGTAGTGGTTCAGGACACAGTGGTCCTCCAGAGCAGAATAACCTTCTGCTGGAAGTTGTGAGAGTATCCACAACTTGTTGCAGTTCACAAACCAGTGTTTCAACATCCTTTCAGAGGCAGTTTAGGCTGTTTCAAGTCCTGTGCATTAGAGTGGCTGATGCTGGGAGACGGCTGCTTTTCAATGCCTTTGCTATGGTAGTAGTAGCCTTCAATAGAGGCAAGGAAACAAACAGCTCAAGTTGACAATGTTTTAAATCACCATAGTGAGTTTGTTTCTCAGTCCTCAGTATGCCTCTACAATGGCCTTTCTGATCACATGTTGTAACTGGGATCGCAAATTCTTTCAGGTAAAAAGTGAAAAAAAAAAATTAATGATCAGGAAAAATACTATACAGCTTGATTCTTCATCTGGTCTGACAGCTTGATGCCATTTAAATTAAAAATCTGAACTGTTGAAGTGTTTTTTGTTGGTTTTGTTTTGTTTTGATTTTGGTTGGTTGGTGGGTTTTTTGTTTGGTTGTTTTGGGGTTTTTGTTTGTTTGGTTTTGGGTTTGTTTGTTTGGTTGGTTTGGTTTTTTGTTTTTGTTTGTTGTTTTATTTTGTTTTTCTCTCCCAACAGGGACAGTATTTGTAGCTAACTGAACTTAAAAACTATCGAATTTTGGACAATTTTGGGGCAGGAAGCATCCTATAATCATATTAAAGTCTGTCTTGGCAGAACAGCAGAGTCTTTTAATTCAGTGTTAAAAATAACGTAGAAAAAAGAAGTATTTTAGTCTTTGACAGAAAAATGTAATTTTTTTTCCTGGAGGGAAAAAAGCATTTCTAACTAGCTCTATCCATTTTGTTACTGAAATAAAAAAAAATAAAAAAAAATTGAAACAAAACTGGGAAAACAGGTGGAGAAGGATGGGTTGTCCTGAAGTACCTCACAACCAGCCTAGTGCACTAACTCTCAATAAAATGCAGTGCTGCATTTTTTGCCATGCCAAGATAACTCACTTCACACCTGCAAAAAGAAATAGACTTGAAGCAATTGGTCACCCCTCTCAGAACTCTGTTTTGCAGCAAATATCTGTGCTTTCCCATATTTAACTCTTTGGAGACCAAAAGCTGTAAGATGAGACAATCTGCATTTTGATTGGGTGAGGCTGGATTGGAAACTTGATCAAAGTACAAATACCACAGACCACCTAGTCAAAAAAGGCATCACAACACCAGCTTATTTATTTCTGAATGTCTGTGCTTGTATTGAAGTCAGGAATAACTTCAGTTTATTTCCATTTGTGCAGATGTAGGTGTTGAATCTTTCAAAAGAATTGAAAAATGAAGATAAGAGGGGAAGAGAGGCATAGGAGGGAGAGAATGAAGACAGCATGTAAATGCAATAGAGACATAAATGAAGTCTCATTTGAGACAAAGAAACAAGCACAACACAATAACGGTGGAATAGACAGAAGAGGAAAATTTTCTAAATGAAAGTAGACAAAAATGTGAAAAGGCAACTCTGTAGACAGAAGCTAGTGAAAGGAGAGGCATGACAAAGAAATATGGAAATAAACTTTCTGTTCTAAATTTCAGGTTTAGTAGTTCTTGTATCCAGCAACTGACATGATTCAACGTCAGTAATTTTTGCCCATATTCATTCATTTTTGCCCATATACCCATGACTCACAGTCATGGATAGAATGGTAATGTCTAAAGAGGTAAGAAGACAGAACAAAAATGTGCCTGTCCTAGAGTAATTACAATCTGAAGTGAAAACAAAAGACAACATGTGATACAGACAAAAGAAGAACACAGGGAACTGTTTAGATGACAATAATTGAAGGTGTTGAACAGGGATAGTTTGTGTTAGGTGTTTCTAAATGTGACAGAACATGGGGATTTAAATGGGAATGCGAAGGACAGCAATGAAGTAGATTTAGAGACAGATGTTGGAAGGTCTTCCCAAGCATGAAGAGCAGCAAGGAAGAAAGACCTTGGGTATAAAAGTTAAGCAGTTGTGGCTAAGTGGCTTGTCCTGGTTTTAGTAGCCAAGATCAGTTTGTCACTGTGTGGGTGTGTATTCTAAAGCCTCTATGCCATTTTTTCCCATGAACTGCTCACAATGGCACATTAGCAGCTATTGTCTAAGGGACAGCACACCCCTCAGGCTGCAGGCTGGGTGTTTTGGAACTTCTGTGAGATAAGGAAATTCTTCTGCCTCCACACCCACCTGAGGGGTCATGTCTGCTAATGGCCCNGGGCGAACCGGCACCGGCTACTCATCTCATCACCTGCGGTCTGTAAAATACCTCCATGCCTGCCAGGGACAGAGACTGGGGGAGGGAAGGGTTTTTGCTCAGGTTTTTCTTCTATTTTACTTGTTTAGTTCTGGTTGTTTTTGTTTATCTTAAATATATAGATGTATATAAATTATAGTTAGGAACTGTTATCCTTCCATTTATCATATCTTAATTAAAATTTGTTTAGAATTTGAAGGAGGTTTGTCCCTCTGTTTTAGTTAAATTTTTTTTTTTTTTTTTCCTAAACTCTCTAAACTTAGACATGGCTACCAGGTCATGACTGACCTTGAAAATGGAGATGACTATATGTGTATGAGTTTGTAGAGAAGAAAATGCTAGTGGAATAATAAAGGGTTTAAAAGGCAGAAAAAATTAGGCTGAAATCTGATTTTTGCAGTGCCAGTCTCAATGGACATGAGCAGTACAAAATTGACCAATGAACAGAAACTAAAGAGACCCCTACTGAATGTTTCTATGGAGGAAGAAGTATTTTGATGTAGCCTTAAATCCAAAGAAAAATCAAGTCAGGGAAGGTGCTCTGTTTATGATCCTGAATCAGAGATGAAAAAGTGGGACTAATGAAAATAATTTATGAGGAATGTAGCACATCTTAGCATCAGATTGATTAATTCAAAAAGCCTTCAACAAAGTGACCAGAAGAAAACGTGCTCTCAATTACATGTTTGGATGCCTGAGAGAGTAGCCAACAGTAGGAGCACCACTTGTAACAACTTGTGACAACTACATAGGGACTTGCTGGAGCAGACCTTGAGATTCAGGTCTTTTGTTCATGGAAACAACTGCAGAAAAAGACACTTAAGGCCAGGAATCCTGTTCCGCTCTTTCACCATGTGAAGAGTGATGTTACTGAAGCTTTATCAAAGTAGCCACAGAATTTTCCCAGCAACTGAACCTCAGAACCACAAACATGAAATCATTTTAAGAACTGGTCTAAAACTTGCTCTAGTGAATATTTCTGACAGCCCTAAAAGGCATTAAAAATCTCCCTGTGATGTGCAATGAAGTCTTCTGGAGTATCACCAGTAAAAAGATTTCTTGTGATTATGAGGGTGTGTCAGGAGCTCCTAGGCAGAGAAACTTCTTACTATATTTTGTCAAAATATTCTCAAGTCAGTGTTCAAGAGCTTTCTGTGGACATTCCTGCATCATGATTGAAATGAAAATTTATGTGTAGAAAAATGTGCTATACCTCTGAGGCTATGCTGGGAAAGAGGACAATATAATATCTGATGGGTGTAGAACAATGAAAAGTGACTCATTATAAACTTGGGCTTGCTTTTAAAAATGTAAAATTAATTTACTGTTCTTGTCTGGCATTCTAAATACCAAAGTAAATTTTAAACTGTAAAACTCTGCATATTTACAGAAAAAAATAGTTCATTGAACAAAGCAAGAAATTAGTCATAGTTGAAGATTTTTTAAAGAAAGTTTCACAGAACAGTTTTTACTGAAAATGTTAAAATATACTTTACCAGCTTATGTGAAGAAAAGTGAATGCAGTTTGTTCTGAGAACTTGTTGCTGGCCTTTTTCATTCTTCAAATCGATATTCCTATGTATTGTGTGTATGCAAAGTGAATAAAACAATAGGACCAAGCAACTGCTATTTCAGTTAAACATAATGTTCTCTTAAAGAGGTTAATTAGCAACATTGTTTTCTAGATGAGACTATGAGTTTTATTTTGCATTGTCACAATAATTTTCTTTGCCTATTTTTCACTGCTTGTTTTCTAAAAACATTTATTCAAAAGTGACATTTTTGTGCCTCATGCAACTATTGTACATCATCTTGTGGTCGAAAAAGAGAGGCAGACAGGTATGAACTGATCATCCTTGAGCAATTCTGCCATTCAGTACAAAAATTAGGTATTACAGAGTTGAAAACTCTGTACATTTAAAAAAAATACTGGCTGCACATTAGTGTCTTAGACCTTAAAAGCGACATCTGCTTTGGGTTTGCCAGTCTTCCTTTTGAATTGGTTTTTAGTAGTTTTTCACGTGTATGGAGTAGTCCACATTGGTACTTCACAGACCTGAGTATTCACAAGTGGAGAGGTACATAGTCATAGAATAAGACTGCCAATAACACACTCCTCAGGACTAGATCTTAAATCAAAACACTGGGACTGCAGAAATAGCAGGATGACATTGCTTCCTCCTTACTGACAAAAATATCTCTTTGAAGAAGTCACAAAGTCGAAAAAGCATTTTAACACTCATAGACCTTTTTATTGCCTTGATTCTCATTATGTACATGTGTACGTGCACAGAAATGGAATCCCGAACTCATCCTTCTGAGTATTTGCAGCAGCACAGTTGTAGGCTGAACAAACTCTGGAGCAAAGGAATTCAGAGTTGCAGTTGTTGCAGCTCCCTAGAACAGACTACTCTCACATAGCCAAATAGGCCCTAGTTCTTGTGTACAGATGTTGATCACTGCTAATCTTTCTTTTTAGTCTCAAGATTCTGAGGTCAGTCCTTCCAGTCTCAAAACCCGGTCTCCCACTTAATTACATGTATAAACATCACTGTCAAATTAGGTAATGTTGCCCTTTTCCTTCTGTGATAAAACTATATCCTTGCAGAGAATGAAATAAAGTAACTGCATTATCTGTCGTTATTACTTGTTACCTGATTTACTGCTTATAATTTATATGATTATGTATAGATAAATTAAATGAATGATTAAAACATCAAGTGTACCAGCTGAAAGGGTGAAATCACTGTTAATTAAAGAAGGTAATGGAATTCACTAGAATAATTACTTTGTCTTCTCTAATGAAATGCTTTTCTTTTGTCTTATTTTTCTTTCTGCTGTTGGCAATACCTTACTCAAATATTTTTGAAGAATGTTGTTTGTTTTTAAGTTGAATAAGCAAACAGAAGTGGTATGCATTTCTGTAATTTATTGGTTTTACATTTTTTGTGAAATCTTGGTGCATACAAGTACCAGCTCAGACTGTAGGCCAACTTGCACATTAATGGAAAATAATATTCTGAATATATGATCATCCACAGGATTTGTGGAAGGAGTGTACTGAATGATTTTCACAGATTCTCATGGACAGAGAATTTAAAAAAAAAACCACAACCAACAAACAACAAATGCATGAACCATTGCTATTCATTACCCTTAATTCTGTGTAAAAAAAGGTCACATCACAACTAAATACAAAATATTGTCCTGTGTGACAATTTCTGAGTTCTGTACTGGGATCACTATCTTCGTATTTAGTATCTTCATTACTGACATAGCATCCTCATTGACTGAGCATCCTCAGCAAATTTGCAGATGATGCCAAGCTGAGTGGTGTGGTTGGCACACCTGAAGGATGTGATGACATCCAGAGGGACCTGAGCAAGCTCAAGAAGTGGGCCCATGGGAAACCCATGAGGTCTAACAGGGCTAAGTGCAAGGTACTGCACCTGGGTTGGGGCAACCCCTGATATCAATCCAGGCTGGAGGATGGACAGATCGAGAGTTGCCCTGCTGAGAAGGACCTGGGGGTGCTGGTGCATGAGAGGCTGGACATGAGCCAGCAATGTGCACTTGCAGCCCAGAAAGCCAAATGTGTCCTGGGCTGCATCAAAAGAAGTGTGGCGAGCATATTGTGGGAGGTGATTCTGCTCCTCTGCTCTGCCTTTGTGAGACCCCACCTGGAATACTGCATCTGGTTCAGGGGTCCTCAGCACAGAAATGTCATGGACCTGTTAAAGCACGTCCAGAGGAGGCCACCAAGTTGATTAGAGGGATGGAGCATGTCTTCTGGTAGGAAAGACAAAGTGAATTGGGATTGTTTAGTCTGGAAAATTGAAGGCTTCTGGGTAACCTAATTATAGGCTTTCAGTACCTGTAAGGAACCTACAAGACAAATAGAGAGAGACTGTTTACAAGGGCATGTAGTGACAGGACAAGGGGGCTTTTAAATGGAAAAAGAGTAGCTTTAGACTAGATGTTAGGAAAAAAGTCCTTATTGTGAGGGTGGTGAGGCACTAGAACAGGTTGTGCAAGGAATCTGTGGATGCCCCATCCCTGGAAGTGTAAGGCTGGGTTGGACGGGGCTCTGAGCAACTGGGTCTAGTGGAATGACAAGGCACTTGGAACTAGATGATCTTTAAAGTCCTTTCCAATCCAAGATTTTCTATGATTCTACATCTCCAGAAACAGTTAATAGTATTAAAAATTATCTATATAGACTTTTGTCAGTTCTACAGGAGAAACTGCCCAGGGGAGTTACTCCTGGGGCTGCCAGTTTCTGCACCCAGGGAGTTAATCAGCACATCTTATGCACAAAAAAAAAAATATAGTAATTGGACTAAGCACGGTAGGAGGTGCCTAGGGAAAGTTGCTGTCCAAAATTCCCACCCAGAGAGTTCCTGTAGGGGTTACTCAAATTTTTTGTTGTGGAGTTCAGTCAATCACCTTCTTTCAAGCCAGTATTTGTATCAAATAATGTCAAACCATTTGTCTCCCTTGTGAAGGGAATAGCTGAGGTGTTTCTGGGCCAGCTAGCATAATGATAAATGCCCTGGGTATGCACATAGGCACAGCCCTTACACCCAGATACACTGCAACAGGAACTTGAATTTTTTTAAATACCATGAATTTGTCACAGCTAACCGAATTCCAGGGAAAAGGAAAAGTCCCTCATTGCAATTACTGCATTTTGACTCTTAAAAAACCTTCAGATTGTGACAGGTAGACACACCAGTGTTCCATCTGTCAGGGATATATTCCTGTCACTGAAAATATGTAGTTACTTTAATAGTGATTATTAACTAGTTCCTGAAACACATGCAAACTTTTGAGACACTGTATATTAGCATCTATAATACTACCGACTACTTAACTGCTAGCACTGCAATTCAAAGTATTTCCAAACTGTGTTCACTAGTCAGTGCAGATGGTGTAATGGATCACACTTGATGCAAAGGCCAACTACTGCTGTTCAGTGAAAGGTTGTACCCAAACATGCTTCTTATTTTCGTACGAATTTCCTTTCATCCTAAAAGGCCAATGTGAACTGACACATCCAGGTCTATATAGCCCTAATTCATATTAGTTGGAATCTTAAAAATGTTTACTGACATACTTACTTTCACTTTCAACCCCAAGAGAAAATCCATAGTATCTTAAATTTAAGATTTCAGAATATTTATTTGTTTATGATGATGAGATGTTCCAACATTATTTCTGTAAAAAGGCATTTTACGAAAGGAACTGGAAATAGTTTCTATATATATTTGAAAATTGGTAAATATTCTGTGAAATGTTGTAATACTAAATGCATATTTGATGTTTGAAAGTTTTAGAGATTATAGTTGTCCATTTTTTGATATTTAATTACTACAGTGGGCTCATTTTTATTGTTTCTGCTGCAACAACCACTGTATATCAAATTAAAAATTAGTACACTAATTCAGTTGTCCTCTGAAGAATGTTTGTTGAATTTGGACATGAAGACCAATCCTTAAAGTGTAATTTAAATCCTTCAGACCTTAAACTATTTAACTATGAAGTTCCTACTGATGATGTTGTAGTACACACTGTCATACATTATACTTTCTGCTTTAAAGACAAAGATTTAAAAAGTGATCTAGTAGTAAGTGCAGTGAAGTTCATAATGGGGTTCAAGGTACAACAAAAGTAAGTTATACCTGTTAGGCAGAAATATAATATTTGGATGATGAAATTCTGCCATATTGAAGAAAGAGAAAATATTTGTCTTGAATGCTGATTTAAAACACTTCACTCTGTCTTTCATAGAGTCCATAAGTTTGCTATGCTGCATCCCCAAAGGGGACGCATTGGCATAGGCATAGGAAAGGTAATCAAAGGACAAAAAACTGCAATTTATTTCTTGTCTGTCATCAATTTACCTTCACACAGATTAAATGTGTCTCTCACCGAAGTCTGTAACAAAATTGTTATAAAGGCTGCATGTGTTTTTGTGTCTTTGTACATGGTATGTGTGCAAATATTTATGCACATACACTGGTAGGAAAAGTTCTGATCAAATAATTCTAATGATTTAAAAAAATAGGAGATATGATGTCATGGTTTCTGCCTATGGAGTCATTGTTAAGTGACTGAGTAGGTGGCTGCATTTCAAGTCTTGTAGACCAGCACAAAGCATGCGTGCAGCTTAAGGTAAGTTATGTGTATATTAATAGCAATTACAGGCCAAATGTGTTGTATTTGTGTGTGTGTGGAGGGCTAACACGTTACAAATATGTCACTGAGCGATGCCATAGGAAACTGCCAAGTGTCATGCTTCATTTATAAAAGCAAAGCCATGTACCTTTTTACAGCTGATAAGAGTCACAATATTGCTTTGCAATGGTGATAACACAAGTGAAGCAATGAAAAACTATCTTCAAACATCTTCAAAGAGCCTGACTTTATTTAGACACTTAATTTCAGTAAGCACTGTGCCCATGGGTATTAAAGCTGCCATGTGTAGACTTTATACCACAGTGAGTCTGTAGGAAGCTTTTATCAATATATGGAGATAACACAGAGGTTTGATTCTCATTTCAGATATATACCAATGCACAGAGTGACTCACTGACTTCAGTGGGATTATTTACAATTGATGTCAGTGTAAACACAAGAGAATCACCCTGGCTGCAACCTGAGGTTACTGTCTGCTGTCTCTTGGGTGACATGCTTTTATGAAAAGCACAGCATAATCAATCTATGGTCAAAGTGGATCAGTGGTACTTTGAAGCATCCATTGTTTTTTCTAGGAGACCTGGCAGGGCAAGAGAAGAAGGCTATGAAGATCAAGTTACTAATGGCAAAGGAAGGAGGTCTCGTGCAAGACGATTTAGATGGACGGTCAAGCAAAACCAATTAAACTCAGACAGGTGTGCTTAAAAATATTTCTCCATCTTTCCAACTTTGCAGTTTAACTTCACAGAATTTCTATGAGAAGAGTGAAGGAGTGATATTTGAGAAAAAGATGTCAAACAGAACAAAGGAAACCACCCAACAGAAAGTAAACAATAAAGGCAACAAAAAGGAGGAAAGGAGTAAAACAAGAAGAGGTTGAGGAAGGAGAGAGGTTCTTTTGTGTTTTCTGCCAACGCCAATGTATCTTCTCACTCAGATCTAGTAGTGTTATCTAGAGAGCAGCTCAGTACTGATGACAGGAGCTTTCTTATGTTGCATTTAAGGCAAATAGTCACAATTATATACAGGCAAAATGATTTTGCATTAAAAACTGGGCACTGCAGACAACATCTACAGGTGCGTTTATAGTCCAACACATCACCAATTATTTAATTTACAGTTTCATAGTAACTATTAGCAGAAACTAGACAAAGAGAATGCATGCAGCCTTTGTTCAATAATTACACTGCCACATACCTAGCACTGTTCATTTGTGTGCAGCAGTTTGAAAATACACACCCATGGAGATTTTTCCTACTGTTATACCATTCTTTCATGGTAGCACCTGGAGTTCCCAGCTATAAAATATAAAAAAAAAAAAAACCACAGAAAAAGCTTATTCTCTGATCCAGAGAGCCAGAAATCCAGATTTATTACGAGATGAAAAAGGCATGCAGATACATAAGGGGTGAGGACCTAAGGGAGGGAGTAAGGTGACAATAATCATGGTTTTTCATATATACATGTAAAATGGTCATGTAAGCCACAGGTGCCACCTGATGTCCCCCAAGGCATATGCCAGTGACCTGGGAGCATTGTGACATGAAAAGTTATAAGGGAGGGATTTAGAACACGAGAAGTTTGGACCGTGAGGAATGGTGACACAGAGTTTGTTTCTCTTAAACTTACATTCATGCAGAAGTTGAGGAATACTACTCAGAATAAAAACCAGTGTCACAAAGCAAAGCAATGATATCTTTTTACAGTGGTAGGAAAATTCTCTTTGGTCTTGTTTTCACAGAAGGTGCAGACCAAAGGAACAGGGGTACTGCAGCAGTGGCCAAAGTAGTCAAATTGTTCTTTCAGTAGGGTATCGGTAAGGTTTTAAAAGGAATCTTTGTACCTTGTTTTCTGCTGTCCGCTGAGGTGAAGACTCAATCCTAAAGTCAAGGATGAAAAATGGTGACTTTTTAGTGCCATAAAGTGTTCCTGCAAACACAAGTTCCTTTTTTCACCATCAACTGTCATTTTCCCCTCACTGACCATGAAAAGAACTGGTTGCCTCAGGTAATTATGTCTAAGGAAGAATTGGTTGCCTCAGGTAATTATGTGTATTCCTTACACGTAATTCTCACTGCTTTCTAAATATCACCAATAACACATTTTAGTGATTTAGTGTACCTTGTAATTGGTTTTCTGAAAATATGAATATTTTACTGCCACTGTGGCAACTCTCCACAGCATCTATAATAGTGACATTCTGCAGGACATGATTAATGAGCTTTATTTTTTGCTCTGTCTAGAAATAAGAAGGTTAGAAGTTCTAAAATTATTTTGTTTTAGAGAAATTGTAAAAATATTATAAGGCAGCGTCTGATCAACATGTGAGAATTTTCTGAAGGATCAATCAACAAAAATAATCCAGTAAATGATAGAAACAAGCTATAGAAAATCCACTGTGCATAAAGTAATGCTGTCTTAGTATCGTACACTTCTCTATAGCTGATTTGGGGAGGATGATTTAGCTGGTACATGATGTGAGAACAGGAAAGCAAAGAAGAATGTCTGTGAATGTTGAAGCCTATTTTACTGTAGTGGATGCCTTTGAAACTCCTTACGAATTTATGTGGGGAAAATATTACAGAAGTGAGATGAGCCTCTTGGTATTTTGTGCAAATGTAAAAGAAAATCGTATTGGTATAGTATTTTGGAACTGAGATGATACCAAACACTGAGTTTGACACTTGCCCTGGGAGGTTTACACCTTTGAGAAGATATTTTGTTATCATTTCCTCATTGATTAGAGGCAGGAAAAAATAGAGAATGAGAAAATTAACTCTTTCTGTTGAGCACTTTCTGTGCTGTTTTAAAGACTCTAGATCACATCAGGGACAGTTCTTAAACAGAATTAAAAATAGTGTCAGCAATTTCAGGTTCCTTGGCACCCAAAGTAATTCACAGAGGCACCCATGCTCATTTATATAATGCAGGAAGAATACTTTAAGCCTAAAAAAGGGTTTTACTAAAACAGAAATATGAAGGAGAGTAGAATTGTTTGCATCCTACCTATGACAGGCAGTTAACTTCTCTAAGCCAGAGGTGGGAACCTCTTTCATAACAAGGAACTGAAGTCACTTATTTTCAGCATTCAAAGTGAAATTGTTTATTCCAAGAGGTGACAGGAATAGCAAGCCCTAATGTCCTGTTAACCACTAGACTGGTAGCTGGGGTACTTGGGAATGTATAAGAGACTGAAGCACCGACCTTAGGGCTTAGTGACTCTGAACTGGCTTTACCATTATGCCCCAAGGAAATAATCTGACTTTACATTTGCTAATTATTTACAAGCTAGGTCATAGTCATAGATGCTTCTTCTACTGTGCACCAGAAGTCAGTTGGATTAGATTAATCTGTAAAACATTGGAGCATTTCAAGAAAAAGGCAAGGATGGAAAATAGAAAAAAAAAGGCAGTGGACGACAGATTGTGCCAGATCAACCTGATCTCTGCCTTTTTTGACATAGCAAGCAATATGTGCAGAAGAAAGAAAGCAAAAACTTAAAGGATAAATTCACCTGTCCTCAAACACAGTTTGCCTGGGATAATAAAGCACAATATAAGAGCTGTAAAACAGGCAAAAAACTCACAGGGAGACTGCTAAAAAGAGAACAGTGTTGTTGGAAGAAGGTAGCTAGCATAGTTCCTCAAGGACAGGTCTAAAGGCCAATTATATGTAATGTTCGGTTGGTGACCTTGGCACAAAGAATAACTGTGCACTGGTGAAATCTGCTGATGACACAAAGCTGGGAGCAGCAATCAATACAGAGGAGCATCAGAATATCATACAGGAGGAGCTGTGTGACCTTGAGAACTGGAGTGATAAGAAGGATAACACATAGTATCGAGTGCAAGGTCCTGCAGTCAGGGACTGGGAAGAATCATTGCCATAACCTGGAAATACAACAGGTGCAAATGAGAAAGGAGGACAAGCTTGGAAGTGTTAACTGCGGAATGCCTTTGAGCCACTTAAAGGATATGGCTGCCAAAAAAGTACATGCAAAGTATTTCCAGTGTCACATAATTTGGGGAAGTATGCCCAACCCTTAAAGACACATTCTTTTCTTAGTATCCTAGGGAAAACAAACCCGTCTAAGTCCAATCTAGTCTGCCTGGTATTCCACACAGGAACTCTTCACTGAACAGATTCATAAGATTAGGGTAATTATATTACCTTTTTTGGGGGCATGCTACTTAACAGTGAAAGGGAAAATTCCATAGTAGGTATCTCCTATAAGTTATTCTGCTATCAACAAACTGTTAACACCTTTATAGAAGACTCACTCTAGCAGTTTACAGAATAGCACTTTTTGTTAATACAAATTGTGACAACCTAATAAAAGTTCATGGCCACTGATGGAAAGGTCTGGCTACAAAAACACACTTAAAACCTTGTAATAATAATACAAAACAAAGCAGGACCACAGACTGTAAAACATGACAACCTCCTAAAACACTATGAGGAGAAAGCAAACTCTAGTTCTTTAAAAGCAAATAAGTAGTGTATATAACTTTAAATTTCTCACCCGACCAGCCTCCTGGGGTGGGGAAGGAAGGTACAACTGGTCATTAGATCCCAGCCATTGGGATGAAAAACTTCCTTCAATAATTTCCCTTCTCAATCTCCTTTTAAATTCTATTTTTTTTTTTTTTTCCCCTTGGGTTTGACGATTTTAGTAATAATTGTTAAAGTTAGATAAAGTTAGCATCTATTCTTTCCCTGATGGCTAATTGACACAGGTCAAAAGGGTTACCATGTTCCTCTTCCTGCAGGATGTCTGGGAGAGGGGCTGAGGGGCTGTGGTGACTCCACACCACTCCATTCTTCGGTGTACCTAGGTGTTTGTCAGACCTTAGAGAACCTTTGTGACCTTATTTCCTCTGGGAAGAGGCAGCAGAAAGCTTTTTGCTGTCATCCAGGAAGAAAAATTCAAACTGAATAGCTACTGCAATGAAAGAGGAGTCTCAGGATACTTGTATGTGAATTAGTGCAAATTTGGGAAGGATGTAGATTTACTAGTTACCCAGAAGTAGTCTCTGCTGAGTGTTTGCCTCCGTGCACTCATCCCATGGCAAGTTCACAGTAGTTTTTCTTCATTCTCACTGAAAGATAAGCTGTCTTGAACTTAGAAGAAATATAGATGCTTCCAGGAGGTAGCTAATGAGATATATATAAATGCATGAGTTCTTGTTCAAGTAGTCTAGCCCTAAAATAAGTTACTTGGCCCAATCCGTCCAAACAAGATGAAATGGGTTCAAGAAGACAGGATTGTTTCTGTAAAAATGTAAAAGAAGTAGACACTAGAGCTGAAGAAGTGTTCTTTGATTTTAAGAACAAAATTGCCTCAATATTTAATAGCATTTGACCGGATACATTTTGAATGGAAATTATTAAATAGTTTCTGATCACAGGAAGGGTGAGTGGTCACAATTTTTCCAATAAGAATATGGAGGGCAAGAAAACTAACTGGTTTTGGAGTTCCAACCTGAAAATAATTCTTTTTTAATGACTGCAAACACTGTGTTAGAAAGGTATTTCATGTGGGAAAAAGTAACAGGATGGATATTTGGGTTGTGAGAGTGCCTCAAGGCAGGAGGCACTTCTCTGGAAACATTTCTTCCCTTTCTGCTTCTCCAGTACTTGATTACAGCAAATACTCAGTCCAATGCACTTCAGTGTTGTTTTTCTACTGTTTTAATCCTGTTCCTGAATGTCTTGTAGTGCTCCTGAGCATTGTAATGAAAAGAATATATGACTTGAGCCTAATTGACAAAAATAAAACCTCTGTCTGCTCATAACAGAGTGAGTAAATGAGCAGTGAGTGTATGACCAAGCAGAGAAGAACTTCAGTGTGTATTTCACATTTATATTTTTCATCAGATTTTAAAAAAATAATAATGACTCTTCTCTTTTCTGCCCTATTGAAATGACAAATTGTTAAGATGGTTGCTTGTTAGGCTGTTATTTATTCAAATGTCATGATAAATTATACACAACTATAAATAATATAAAAATAGATATACTACATTTAATAATTTACTACATTATTCAAAATAATGACCAAATACTCTTGGGTAGATTATATAAAAATGGGAATTTCCATAAACACAGATGAAAAGCAGATGCTCACGTTCTCTATTTGGGTCCTCTGCCCTGAAATATGGAGCAATAAGAAAACTTGGCAAGCACAACCAAAAAAGAGATATTTCTACCAAGCATGTGCATTAGTTCTGCTGGGTAAACAGTTGTCTGCTGGAACTATCTCCACCCGTCATGTTTCCATGGATACAGCAGGACTGTAATTGTTCTTAAGGCATATATATTTGTCTGGTTTTAATTGAGACCTCAGTTTGGGAAAGCAAATTATTATCTGCTCAACTTTAAGCACAGAGCTAGATGACTAAATAGAAAAAATGAAGGTAACGAATAAATAATTTACATGACTTCAAAGACACCTAAAGAGAGCTGTCACAAAATGAACAGAGACTACAGACAAACTTTCTGGCTGTCTCACTATTAACAAATGGGGCTGGTTAATTGCAGAGAAAGCTAGAAACACTGCAACAAAATGTGTGGTCTGAGAACTGGGAAGAAATGTCTAATACTTATTGCTGGAAGTCTCAAAAGAACAAAAGCAAGTTGCTGAAAGCTCAGCACAACTGTTTCATTTCTCCTGGCTGCTTTGCTATGAAGATCAGAAACATAAGGTACTTTATGCTTCATTTTCCAGTCTTTATTGGCTGATTGTTAAAATTATTAGATAGTACCCCGTCCTTTTTCTCTTCATTTATCAGAGCTGGTTGAAACTCTGAATTGATGACTTCTGAACAGTTTTGATATTTTGTTTACACAAAACATCAAAAGTATATTCGGTATTTCCCACAGTGTGGAGTTTCAAAAAATGTGCAAATTTTAATTACTTTAATGGAAATGTCTAAAAAGTAATGTGTATTTCTATGCGTTTTGATTACATTTTCATAGAGTTACAACATACAGTATTCAGGAAGATGCTGATTAATAGAGATGTAAAACCTCTTGCATTTCCTTCAGGTTGTTGCTCTCCTATTGTTTCCTAATAGCATAGTTTTATAACAGAGTTTCCACCAAATCTGTTTTGATAAAAATTTTTGACCAACTACAGGTAATAACAACAGTTTGGAACAAAATGATGATAGATAATCTACTGACAAGCAGTTTAGTTTACCTTCTTTAGAAAGGAATTCCAGAAACACTGTGGTGAGTTTCTTGTCAAATAAGTCAAGGGTGGTCAACATTGAAAGCAGGCAAAAAGTTTAATCTGTGTATTTTACTTTTTTTAAAAAATGGTGTGATAATATTTCTGTCTAATCCTTGTAGTCTAAAACTTAATACCTACATTTATGGGAATATTAACAAAATAAGGTCAACTCCACACATTTTATGACCAGTATATTTTTAAGTGATAAATGTTAATCTGCCAATCAATGCAGTAAAGAATCTGATTATTAAAAAATACTATGTGACTGGCATTCTTGCTATTACTGAAAATCATACAACACAATTCTCTACTTGCTTTAAAATTTTCTCTCTATATAACCTAGGTAGTAGACAGGTGGTATGATGCTCTTACTATCAAAGTGGAAATTTTATTCCTATATCTTCATGTTGTATAAACCCACAGAACTAATACATGAAAATTGTTTTCCTAGAAGAAAACAGGCTGTACCTGAGCACTACTAGATAATTGTAGTGCTTTTTAAAGTGAAATTGTCCTTCTTTTCAAAGTGGCTTTCTCAATAACATAAAGTCACAAAATATACTATAAATCAGTTGGGCTTAAACCAAATTTGACACTGCTTAAATTGAATTGATTCATAAACCACAGAATAATTAACAAGAGAAACCATAGAAGATATTTGATTTTTATTAGTTACTGAGCAAAAATGGCTGTGAACTTCTGAGGTCATCTTCTTTTGTTAAGTAAAAAAAAGGCTGGGGTTTTTTTAACCATGAGAAGGTATTTGGTGACAGACTTTATAGTAGGGTGTAGGACAGTAGTAGTGGTAGGACAAGGGGTAATGGTTTTAAATTAAAGGAGGATAGGCTTCTACTACATATGCGAAAGACTTTTTTTTAAAATGAGGGAGGTGAAACCCTGACGCAGGTGACCCAGAGATGTGGTGGATGACCCATCCCTGGAAACATTCAAGGTGAGGCAGATACAGAGCAACTGATCTGGTTTAAGATGTCCCTGCCTGTGACAAGGAGATTGGACAAGATAACCTTTAAAGGTCCCTTCCAACACAAGCTATCCTATAATTTTATTACTTATTTCTGTTTATAAGTCCAGGAGTTGATTTATAGATTAAAAATCATCATGACAGAAAGAACAAAAGACAGTGTTTTGGGTGTTTTGTTTTGGGTTTTTTTGTTGTTTTGGGTTTTTTTGTTTCTTTGGTTTGGTTTTGTTTGTGGTGGTTTTTTTGTTTTTTGTTTTGTTTTTATTTTTAATTGAAGCATTGTCATTGACCTATAAATGGAATTTAAAATATTAATTATTCACCTCAAGCGTGTCTGCTGTGGGCAGTCTCTGCCATGCTCATGGGACTCACAAACCATGCCAGAAGCTCTCTGAGGGAGCGCAGGCTGGCACAGACATAGGCATTCCTGAAACGACTGTGGCACAGGCACTGCTCAATGCATTAGCAGGAGTATAACCTCAGTTCCAAATCTGCCAGCAAACAGAATTGCACAGCTGCAGCTGGTCCTCTGTTGTGAGCAGGATAAATGATCTCTTAAAATCCCATTCTGGCTTCATGGTGACACACAAAAGACTTATCGCAATATAATATTAAAAACTACTTACCTCACTGAAACTTTTCTTGAGAAAAATTGAATGAACTCATTTTGGCACTCCAAATTTCAAGCATCTGAGTCCTGAACAACACTTCCTTGAATGCCCATTTGTGATTACGCTGCATGTAAGATTTTGGAGTAGGGACAGACTGAACCTGTAAGAAATGACCCAGGCTTCCTGCTTTCCACATTTCTATTTTTATTTTCCTTTTGAAAATTACTTATTCCACACCTTAAGAATCACAAAACCAGGACAATGCAAGATAAATTTGCATCAAATGCACAAAATCTCAAAGGATTTCAAGTTTCCTCTGTAAGTCATTGGGAAATAACTTTGTTTGGGGGACTGAGAACAACCCCAGAATTCAAAACTGGTAATCAGAGGATTTCAGAAAGAAATGGTGACTCTTACCAGATGGCCAATGTCACAGGCATGAAGAATAGTGAGGGAGGGAAAGAGCAGGTCCCCCAGGATGTTTTAGCATTCTGGTCACAAGCTTATTTCAATGTGCTTTGCATAGTCCAAGATCTCCTATGCAGAGTCAGACTTGAGCCAGCCAGGAGGGACCTTTAGTCTAGTGGCAGCTGTACCAGAAATATCCTTTCTTGCATTTTAAGAAGTACTTGGCAATTTTTTACTCATGTTTCTGAGGCTGAAAGACCTTTCATTTTCATTATGAAATTGATACTAAGATGCTATTTTTTTACAGGAAAATGAAGACAAAGTTATTGTATGTTTGTCCCAAATAGGAGGGTTTGTCTTCTCTTCTGAAGGCCAACCCAGAGGACAGAAAGTTTCAGGAAAGGGGCAGTTTCCTGTGTGAGAACACAAATCACCACTCATAGTGATTCTAAGAGACTGAAGAATACTTTAAAAAAGTTTTAAAATAGTACTTTTAATATTAATATACAGGTAAAGTATAAAAATACTTTGAAACCATACTTTTTCTTATGCAGTACTTAACTTCTGAAAAGTCATCACTATAGTTTAATAAGACTTAAATAACAGACTTTGACCAACAGACCAAAAACATATTAATCCAGGTCTGCAAGTCAGAATAATATTGCAAGAGGCCTGAATGGCCTCCTCTTCAGGAGTTTATCTGGCTGTGCTTTGGATGGAGGCTGTCCCAGATCCCTGTCTCCAGACCTGATCCTGTCCTCACTTGCGAACTTGAGGCTGTGGCTCTTAGCGGAGATCCTGCCCTGCCTGCCCTGCCCTAGTCCTCAACCCTGGTTTCTGCAGGGAGCTTGGCCTGGGAGGTGCATGCAATCTTGTCCCCATGGCTTCTCACAGGTAGTTTGATCTTCAGATCCTTCAGGCAGCAGTGGTTGATGCAGGTGCAGACCCTGAAAAATACAAGTTCTTATTGAAAAGTTGGTTGAATATGTACTCTTTCAAATAGTTTCTGAATATCCATTGCTCAGTGCAAGAAATTGTTTCTTAAATGTGGTCAGATCCAATAGACTGGAACAATTGAAAAGAAAATTTTCTTATCTCTACTAAATTATTTACAGTTTAAAGTTCTTGTGTAGATTAAATTATAGTGCATGAAAATTTTAAAGCTGAATATAGGAAGTAAAAAGACTTTATTTACATTTACGTTGTGTCTGCTTCCATCTTGGTTTCATTTATGTGAACTCATGTCAGTTTTCTGATTCAAATTAGGCACAGTAGTGTTTACATTTAATTTATGTTCATGTGGAACCTGGTTATTGGAATACCGAGCTACAGCTTCTACTGTAGATCTGCAATAAATGACTGCATCTATTATTTTTAGTATCAGGCTGTAAGCTAGATTTGATTGAAACTTACCTATCTGCAGGTGCTTGCAAATATGTCTAGCCAGATACAAAACACCAACAGCAAGATGTGGCCTAAACAGCTCACAGCCTTTATTTCAGACCTCAGCTAAGACAAGTATTTCACTTCCTAGATACAGCATTCCCATGGAAATCAGTCTATGGATCCAACAGAAATAACCTCTCTGCTGAATACAACTCTGTTTAGTTATATGGCTAAAAATGTGTCAGACCTAATTGCCTTTCATTTTAAGCCACCTCTAAGAAGAGCCCTTAGAAAACTTACCAGGACAGAAAGAAGAACTGGATTTTGAAGTCTAAAAGATGATGAGCCAAGGATAGATCAGGCTCTGGGTCCTTCTCTTACAGGAAGGGGAAGGCAGGACGAGCTGGGGCATGCGCTGAAGGAAGGACACCAGAAGATCAGAGCTGGTGATCAGCAGCTCAAGGGAAACCTTTAGGAAAGGGCAGCTGATGGATTACCATCACTATGGCTCACATAATGACCCCTCCTTCAGCAGCAGCAAGCAAGGACTTACCAGTGCTTTTTCATAGGCAAAGTAGGGACAGGAAATTCTGCAAAAGCTGTTACCCTAAGTACTTGTGAAAAATAACACCATTCCTTAATATTTAACAGTATTGTGATTAAGGAAACTGAACGTTACCACCTGTTTTTAGATATCTGCTGGTTCCAACGATTATGTCAAGTACCAACAAGCCTGTAAAGAACAATTCTTCCAGAAGCTGCAGTTTTCTTTTGGCAGATGAAGAAACAGCTGATGTTATATCTCTTTTCACTATAGCAATATCCATTTCAGTCTCACCACTCCCTAAAGTACTATAAATCGTGGCACCTGTGTGCTCCAGACTATTGGTAATCAAAATGCCCAGCTTAATCACAGCATTCTTTAAACATTTGCCTTTAAATTTTCAAAATAGGAAATGTGGAACCTGCAGCACATTTCCCATATATCCAGTCCAGTAGGAATATTTATGGGGACTTTATGGGATGATGGCATTAAAGATGAGCTCTTCAAGCTGGTCTGTGAGCTAGGGAACTGAGAGGATTTACTGAAGTCCACCATGAAGAAGAGGGAGAATGAAGATTCACACCAGATTCGATACAAAGGATACCAGACTCTTCTGTGCTCTAGGATATCATTCAGGAATTGTGGATTTGGCACCCCAGTTCTTATGAAACTTCAGGCATTGGATGCTGTAATGTCTCTGTACTTTTTGAAAATGTATTCTTGGATATTTTGAACTTTCAGCATATTCCAGTTGTAGTATTAGTGGTGTATCTGTATGTCTGAGAATATCAGCTGTTTGAGCAACTAGAAAATGTCAAGATAGATAATTATTCATTGAAAAAAAATCTGAAATAGATGCTATTCATATGATATTGTTTAGCCATTTATAGAGCTGGCTTAATTAAGAGCTGTGAATAAGCAATGCGAAAATTGCCAAATTTTACAATGACTTCTTTATAAAAGATATTTTCCCCAGCTGTAAATAGAATTTGGATCTAAATAATTATGAGAGAATGCCACATGAATACTGAAAATGAGAGACTCATTTATATCCACTGCCCTGATTTTATCACTTGAGTACCCTAGATAAAAGACTGAATATAGTAAAGAAGCAGGTGTTAGGTATCCAAGGAAGAATTTAAGATGAACTTTGTATGTTTATGTTTCTGACTATAATCCTTACTCCATTACAGTCACCTCTCTGCTTCCACAGGCATTACATTTTTCATTTTATTGTGTCTCAGGTGTTACAGTTACATTTCTGAATGTACCCATGTGGTAGTTTATCCCTGGCCGAAGGCAAATATCCAGAGGCACCAAAACAACAGCTTCCCCCTCCCTCCCAACTGCAGGGTGAAAAGGGGGGGAGGGGGAAACCCACACTAGATGAAAAGTGGATTCTAATACTACTGAAGCAGTATGAATTTATACAAATATATATATATACAGAGAAGAAAAAGGAACTTAATATTACTATATGCACACACACAAACAATAAAGAACAAGTAAACACAGTCTACTTCCCAGAGAGAGATATGCAGCTCTCCCCGAAGAGACAGCAGGTCCAAGACCGATGCCCTTCACCGGAAAAGGACTGACTCAAAACTTCCGCCTATCCCTTCTTATATCTAAGGTGATGTAACATAGGATGGAATATTTCACTTGGATACAGCAAACCATGAGATCTCTCTCCCAGGAAAGCCTAAAGTCAAACCACCACAACCCAAAACTATCCTTATCCTTCTGAAACAAAACTTTTCACTGACTGACAAAAAAGAGGAAAATGAGGTTTCTCACCCTCCCAAATGGACTCCATCACCCATTCTTGATGTAATTAATGAATTAACATATGGATAGGTCCAAGCAAGTACAAAGGAAAAAGAATTATGGCTCTGGAGAACCTTTATGTAATTAATTCAGGATGTTAAATAAGAAACTTTAAGGCTCCACTGTCCTTCCAGGTCCCGGGACTTCTAATACATTTTGGTAAAAGAACTGTGATTCTAATATCTGCAGAAACATTGTTGTGCTGCCTTACAATGTCAAAGCCTGAACCTCGTTTGCAGACAGGCACATAGATACCTAAAGAGACTCCATGTTAACTAGCTCTGACTGTGCTGCAGTCCCTCAGACTAACAGTGAAAGTGCATGGTTGAGAAGAAAAAGCAAAGGGTATCACAGGATCACAGAATGCTGTTTAACATCCTTACTCTTCTTAATCTTGCTCTAATATTTTTAGCTTTTCTATACAAAGCTTTTCTATTCATCTATCTGTGACCAAGAATCTGAGGTCCAGCTCTGACAGAACCCATGTACATAACCTTGGTTCAGACTCCTGAGGGAATCCTGGAAGCCATCCCTAACCATGTGGATGGGGCAACCTGGGATGTACAGACAGACTGGGGAATGGGATGCTGGAAAGCAGTGCTGTGGAAAAGGACCTGGGGGTGCTGGTTAATGGCAAGTTGAATCTGAGTCAGCAGTGCCCTGCCAGCCAGGAGGGCCAATCCTGTCCTGGGGGGCATCAGGCAAAGCATCACCAGCTGGTCGAGGGAGGCAATTGTCCCACTCTGCTCTACGTTGGGGCGGCCTCACCTTGAATATTTTGTGCAGTTTTAGACACTGCAATGTAAGAAAGATATTAAGTCATTAGGAGACTGTCCAAAGGAGGGCAGAAAAGATGGTGAAGGGCCTTAGGGGAATCCATGTAAGGTATGTCTGAAGTCACTTGGTCTGTTCATCCTGGAGAAGAGAAGACTGAAGGGAGATTTCATTGCAGTTTATAACTTCTTCGTGAGGGGAAGAGGAAGGGCAGACACTGATCTCTTCTCTGTGGTGACCAGTGGCAAGACCTAAGGGAATGGCCTGAAGTTGTGTCAGGGGAGTTTTAGTTTGGATATTAGAAAAATATCTTCACCCAGAAGGTGGTTGGGCACTGAACAGGCTCCCAAGGGAAGTGGTCACAAGACCAAGGCTGACAGAGTTCAAGTGCTTGGACAATACTCTTGGGCACATGGTGTGACTGCTGTGGAGGGTCCTGTGGAGGGCTAAGAGTTGAACTCTATGATCCTTTTGGGTCCCCTCCAACTCAGCATATTTTGTGATTCCATGATCCTGTGATGACAAGGTGATCAATCAGAGTCAGCATGGATTCAGTAAAGGTAAATCATGCTTGACCAACCCAATTGCCTACTATGATAAAACAACCACCTGGATGGATAAGGGGAGAACAGTGGATATTATCTACCTCAACTTTAGCAAGGCTTTCAGCACTCTGTCTTCCAGTATCCTCATAAGGAAAGTCAGGAAGCGTGGACTGGTTGAGGTGGACTGAGAACTGACTGAACAGCAGATCCCAGAGGGCTGCAATCAGTAGCACACAGTCTAGTCGGAGATCTGCCACTAGCAGAACCCTGTAAGGTTCAGTATTGGGTCTAGTCTGCATGAAGGGACAGGTAGCTTCTCAGCAAGTTTCAATGGTGACACAAAGCTGGGAGGAGCAGCCAGTACTCAAGAGGGTTTGCAATCCTTCAGAAGAACCTCAGCATGTTTGCAGAGACGGGCAGCAAAGAATTGTCTGAAATTCAACAAAGGCAAGTCAGGGTCCAGCGTGTGGGGAGTAACAACTCCGGGCACCAGCAAAAGCTTGGGGCCAACCTGCTGGAAAGCAGCTCTTTGGAGAAGGACCTGTGGGTCCTGGTGGACACAAGCTGTCCATGAACCAGCAGTGTGCCCTGGTGGCCAAGAAGGCCAATGGCATTCTGGGGTGTCAGCAGGATGAGGGAGGTGATACCAGCAGGGAGGCTGGCACACTGCCAGCATTGCAGGAAGGTGATCCTGCCCCTCTGCTCAGCCTCTCTGCTCAGCCCTGGTGAGGCCACATCTGGAGTGCTGTGTCCAGTTCTGGGTGTGACAGTACAAGAGAGACATAATGCTCCTGGAGGAGCCCTCCAGGGGATGACAACAAAGGTGATCAAGGGACTGGAGCATCTCTTTTATGAGGAAAGGCTGAAGGAACTGGACCAGTAAAGCCTTGAGAAGAGACAACCACGAGGGGTTCTATTCTATATATGTAAGTATCTGAAGCCAGGCTCAGTGGTGCCCAGCAATAGGACAAGAGGCAATGGACAGAAACTGATGCACAGGTAGTTCCACCTGAATATGAGGAAGAACTTGTTTACTGTGCAGGTGATGGTACGTTGGAACAGATTGCCCAGAGGTTGTGGAGTCTGCCTCACTGGAGCTATTCAAGAACCTTTGGGATGAAATCTTATGCAATGTGCTCTTGAATGACCCGCAGGGTAGTTGGACCAGATGACCCACTGTGGTCCCTTCCAATTTTACCCATTCTGTGATTCTGGGATTGTGAAGTGAGAAAGTGGTGTAAGAAAGGCCATGGAGTTATGCCATGCAAGACAAAAAAAAGGCAGAGAGGTGTGAGATTGTTGAGACTGGTATCACTAGCAGCTCAAGGGGCCAGGTGAAGAAACCCTAGCTTGGAAAGACAGATGATTCTGAAGGAAAAAAAACCACATGGATTTGAAAGATGGCACGTCAGTAATGTGGAGGATCTGCTCTTGGGACCAGTGGAAGTCAGATCTTTCCCATCAAACTAATGCCTACTGGTTCAGCAATGACAAATTTCACAGAGATAAATTTCACAGAAAGTTCTGAGTTGGAAGGAACCCACAAGGATAATTTAGATATTTTGTTTGGGTGATAAGCTCATTTCTTATAATTTTGGAGGTCTGTGTGTGTGTTGACCCTTAAATAGCTGTTTTATACTTGATCTGATGCCTATCCTCTTAGAAAATTGTTTTGTATATAGAAAGAGGCACTTAAATGAGGTGATGTAAAGTGATTTAATTATCACCCCTAAATCCTATCCAGGAAAGCCTGTGAACATCTCTAACTTCCCTTCTATATTTACTTTGACAGTATCCCCATGAATATGCTGCCATTGTATGAAGTGGAGCAGTACTAAATGGAAAGACTTGAACCTGGAGCTCTAGTTTGATTCAGGGAGGAAATTTAAAAACCCCCTCCCAGGGAACTCCATAAACTGACTCAACTCTCAAAGGAATCTGTCTTACTGTCTTTTGTGGACATATTCCCAAGAAGAGAACCAGTGAGACACTGCAGCCAAATATTTCATTCCTTAAGTCTAAATAGCTCCTCATTTACATGGCCTTCAGAATCTGTTTTCTGTCCTTGGTACTTGCACTCCAAAGTACCTTTGAGTTTCTTTCTCTGATCTGATAAATTGTTTATATTTATAACTTGCCTTAAATATGCAAGGAATATTTGTATATTTTATGTTACCTACATGACTAGAGTCTTCACTAAATTATTACAATATATTATTATTAATTATTATTATTAATATATTATTATTACAATATAATGCAGTTATTATTAAATTAAGACATAACTTGACCTAACCAGTACAGGGTCCCGTAAACTTGCTTGAGTCTGTATGTTTGCTCTGTAGATAACCTTTCCTTTTGAAATGTTTAGTGTGTGTGTCTTAACCTAAGTACTGTTAAACAGAGGATTTTTCTTTCCTTCTATCAAGGCACGTTCACTGGTCTGAGTCACTGTATTTCTTATTTCAATGATGAACTAGATTTGACAGCGAACTTGCATTAAATCTCCAAAAATAGGACTGCATGATGAAAATGCTGTCAGACCCTTATCTGTAGTAACATTACTGAGCACCACTTTAACCAGGAATATTACTTTCAACTTATTTACTGAATGTGAGATCTGGTGACCATTTTTACTTCCAGTTAAGATATGCAGTCATGCATGGATATGAGGTTTAGATGACCTTTTAATAAGTTTGTAATTTGGCTATCTCTCTGAGCAGACTTAAGAATTTATCTTGAACACAAAATTTATATTATTTTTTTTAATGATGAAGAAGCTACTTGGAAGGACTGTTTTATTACAGTTATAACTGTTGGGTTTATCTAAAACACTTCTCAAGTTTTCATTATCGGATTTTAACTTATGTAGGTTGGCTTTGTCTAAAATGTAACCTTTCATTATCAATGCTACGTTGCCCAAGGCTTTATATATGAAGGAGTCATTTCTTTTCTCTGTATTAAAAAGTTGACAATATGTGTTATTAAACCATTAAAAGACAATATCAATTAACCTTACATTCACAAAAGAAGCAAACACATCACCAGGATGGAACTATCACTGTTTGTTCCATACAGCTATTACACATATGTTGTTGCTGTATGCTCCTGTACGCAACATGGATCAAATCCTTTTCTTGTATTTGGAGGAAAACAGCAGAGATGTTGTCTTATGTCCTCATACATCTTGACAGGACTTTAACAAAGATTTAAAGAAAGAAAGCCTGATTTTTCACTTTTTATTTTATTAAAACCAAATTGATTCTTTGTTTTTAATTTCAAAACTGGAGGTATATTAATAAACTGGATTCAGGATTACATAATCAATTGATATTAAAAGTTATTCTATTTTTTTAAATTTACAATCATTATAAATTACAGAACTAAACATATTCTCTTAAAACTTTAAATGTCTTTATTCTGTGTACCACTTAATTTTTTTTTTTATTAACTTCTGAACAGTTACCAACTTTGCTTGTTCAGAAACACTGTTTTGGTTACACTGCAAAACACCTGATAATCAGATAACAGCTGCTACTAATTTGTTTGTAGAAATTTTATTTTTTCCTTGTGAAAGCTTTTGATGATAAGGTCATTAATTGTGATAGGTGATCCTATGAGAAAATTATGTTTTATATTTTTTTCTTCTAGTTCCTTCCTCCCTTTTCCCTAAATGTCTGAGTTATACTTTAGTTCCTTCAAGACCTTCCAGTTTTGTAAAACAAAAAAATTCCTTTCTTCATATTTTTTGCTCATTTGATCTTTGTGAGACCTTAGGTGAGCACCCAAAGCACATGCAATTGCTTTCCAGAGCTCAGGAATGCATCAAGATCACTTTCTAACCTCAATGTCTTGACCAAGGCTTGGATGCATGCCAAGAAGAAGTATCACTTACTTAGCTTTTACTGATACTTCTCTTCAAGTTACTGGTCACTGTCAGAGACAGAAAATTGAGGGAAAAAGCCGTTGGACTGGAAGTTTTGCAGAGATTTATCACTTGACTGAATCTGCGCAAGTTTTCGCAGATAAAATTTCATGTCAGAGATATGAATCAACTCTTCTGACTGATGTCAGCTTCCTCCTTGCAAGTGTGAGGTCAGGAGGGGTTACAGTAAGACTGCCAGGATCCATGGAGGTAAAGCTGTATATTGCATCTGCTCTCACTATTAACAATGACTGTATCTTTTCCCAGAAAAACTAATTGGACACAGAAATCACCCAGCATGAAAAAGCTTTATAAGGTGAAATCTCTCTGCTCTTACCTTCTCTGTGGTGCAAAGTGAGCACAACAGTGCTAGCGGGAACAGGAAATGCCACAGACTCAGGGTGGCCATTGATTAGTCACACTTGTCAATACTGGATCTGGTTTCTCTTGGTGCTGTCTTCATCACAGATGACAACACATAGGCAACACAAAATCTTTCTTAGAGGAAATCTGAGTTTATGTGACCATCTCAGGCTAATTTTCTGAAACTATAGTGTCAGGCTGAGTGCTTTGACATCTCCTGCCCCATGTTGAATCAATTCAGCATCTGCAGCTCCTGGCTGGATGAATTCAGAGGAGGTGCTGTGTATCTGTGCCTCTCCCTAAATGCACAGCGTAACTTAGGACTAAGTACTGGACCATTTGGGTACAGTGCCATATCATCTATTCCCTGACTCCTGGAAAGAAAAGACAGCAATTGTATGGAGGTTTGCCATTGCCTAAGGCTCAAGTGACTCCAGTTTGGCCTACCTCAGACTTGGGGAAGGTATGATATATATTTTTATATCAACAAGCTCGTAAAATGAAAAACAGATAATTATTCAAACTACGCAAGCCTTTTATCTAATGAAAAATTTGTATGACTCATTAAGAATGTTCACCATTAGTTCTTTAGGTATTCAAAACTAAACTGAGTTTCTATTAAATGTATTTTATTAGCAATATCTGACTCTTATGTCAGCTACTCAATTAAGAAAGGCCTTTTCACCCTCTTAGGTTAATTTGTCTTTCCACTGCAGCTAAAATATCATGTTTTTGTTATAATAAGGTTATGTTAATGTTCTGATATTCAGATCAATTTATCCACGTCAAAAAGATAACATAAATAAATCATACAAGCTTATATCTATTTTCAGGCAAAGTATCTATCAAAATGAGTACAAGTAATCATCAGTAGCCTGATCTCCAGAAAGCATTTCAGTTTCACAATTCAGACTTTTCTTTATGGGTTAATAGGCAATGGCACATGCATGTATTCACATATTAATTCTGATTCTAATGTCTTTAGTTTTTCAGATGAAAGTTGGGTACCTTTGAACATCTCATCATATGCACAAGATTACTAATAAATAAAAATGTATTTCAGATAATAAAAGTAAAATAAGTAGTCAATGCTAGAATGTTCTGTACAATTTGGTTTCATTTGGGGGCAAATTTTGATGTAGTTTGAATCAAGAACGTATAATTTCTGCAAATATTTTCAATGTTGCTAATTTCTCACTAAACAGCAATATTATTTAAACAAGACTAGAATACCTTATCAGCAATAATCTATTTTGTGTATGCTGCTACATTTTGCATACTACACATATATATAGAATATATATCAATAAATTTAGACATAGACATATAAATATTTGCATATCATTGGTGTCAATTCAATTTTCTGTCAAAATCAAGCTTGGCACAGAATATTCTCAGTCATCATCATTAGAGAAAATAATTAGAAAATGTTAGCTTAAAGCACTAAAAAAATCAAAGGGAAAGTTGTCAGTAAATGAGATTAAAGTCATAACAGTTAAAATTGCGAAGCTTTTCTCTGAATTCTTGAGAACTTAAAGTTTATGTTTCTCTAATGAAACCAGAGAGTCTCAGGTAATAATATAGTCCTGGGAACAGGTCTGGGAAAGTGCTGAACAACTCAACAGCAACAAAAAGCCATGTGGAGCTGAACACTGCCATCTATCTATCTGTCTTTCTTTTTCTGTCTCTTCAGTGTCTGTGTGCTGGAGGTATTCTAAGCAAGCAATACAACTGTTCATTGACTGCTCAAAGATGATGCTCTGCAGTCCAGACCACTGAGTGGCAAAGTAGTTTTAGCTTCAAAACTGATCTACTGTTCCAACCTCATATATTACTCTAGTTGTATCCTATGTTGCATTGACTGTTTTCTCTAATTCTGTCTTCCTTTTACCATAATGTACAAAGCCTCATGACTGACAGAATGGTGCTATTATATATTTCCTATAAATGCTGATAATTCACAAAGCCACATATTAAATGGTCTGGAAGCTTTGTATTTCTCTAAATTCTGGTCTTTGAACATCATAGTTACTTGTTCAACTATGTGAATAGTTAAATTTTTTTTAAAATATTAGTATTGGGAACGAATTAGTGATGTCTAGTGACATCAGGATTCAAGAACAACTAGACGTTTAGGTGTGAGCAGTTAGCAGACTGCTAAGCATTTCCTCATGATCAAGACCTCTGAAGGCATCTCAGTCTCCTTTGACCTCTCTCCCCTTAGATCGAGTTATTTTTTCCATAGTAGACATGTTGCTTGCTGTGTTATATGCCAGTCTTCAGAAGACCATAAAACAGCATAAATATTGTAACCTGATTGGATCCTGAAGATGTACGTGGGTATTTTAAAAGCCTGAAAGTGCAACTATTCCCTGCATAGGAACCATGTACAGATCCTGCAAATGAGATAAAGGGTTCTAGTTGTGGGTATTTATATAGGTTTTCAACCCAGAACAAGAGGGTGTATACAAATACTTGTATTCTCAGAGGGAGAAGAAAAATTAATGTGGTTCTTTTAGTCAAGAGGGAGAAAAGAAAAAGGACATGTGAATGGGTAGGCTACAGCAGCAGAGAAGGCAGTGTTGGCTCCCTGGGAAAGCCAAAGTGCCTCACTGCCTAGAGAGAAGGGGAAGAGGGTGTTATTTCTTTCTACTCATCACTGTGTGACTTTGCCTCATTCTTGTATTGAACTGCAAATTGACTCATCTGAGCTGTATCTCAGCACAAGAAACACTGTGGAATTCACTCTCCTGATTGTCAGGAGACAAGATCAGTCTCTGGTATTTCTAGCAGATCCTATAGTACACTGTAGCATGATTATGGCATGCCAGTAGTATTCCAATGGTGTTATTTTCATGCAGCCACCCTAGAAGCTTCTACAGACAGGAATGACTTCCCAGAGCTGACATGCTGAGAAAAGAGCTGCCATTTCTCCATCTGTCTGCCCCTACCATGTCATCTGAATTCCATCGCTGAAGCTCAGGCTGACATGAGCTAGCACCATGTCACAGTTACGCTCCTGTAAATGTCTGGTTCCAGCAAGATTCATTGAAGGCTCACACGTATAGAGATGAGTACTTAACTTTTCTTTGTGCCTTGGGAAAAAACTTCCTCCAGCATTTAATCTTCTTAGCCTATTTGTGCTTGCTTCTGTAGGGAAAGAAAGTTAAACGTCCAAGATTTATTCCAGGAGGAAAGGAGTTTCACTTAAGGAGGTTTTCACTGCTGGGAAAACTAGGCCTAGGGAAAAACCAGTATGGGAGAAAATTCTTTCCCATGAATACTGCTAGCTAGTTTCTGCCTGTCTATTTTGAGAAGTTAACTCCCCTCTTGCAAGAAGGGATAGGAGTTCTCACAGGCGTTCTTGAGGGCTCTGTTCAAGGGGAGAGAGGGAGACCATAAAGCACAGGAGAGTACAAGGCCTTAAAGTTGTGCACATGCAAAAAGTGTCGTTATAAAAGAACCAGAATGCTGCTTTTTCACCTGCTGCATGATTTTTAGCAGTCTATTTAGGGTTTCTGACTTGGGAATAAACTTTTCCTCTAATACCTTAGCTGTGGTTTGGTCATCTGTGTTTACCTGCTTGCATATTTCTCCTTACACTTCAAAAGGATCTTAAATCTTTTTATATAAAGAGATATGGATGAGGCAGTAAGTTTGCAGGAAATAATGAGCTATCTACAGACATTGTGGAATTCCTGTCATGTGCAGGCTAGTCACCAAGTTGTTCAAAACCTGATTGCCTAAAGAAAGATACTTGCCTTTGCAGAGCTGTTCAGGACATGAACTGAGCTGCTTTAGCTTTGTGAAACCTTCCTGCTCTCAGTTCTTATTCATATATGCAAATTGACCAAACTTATTTTGCTCATAGCTGAGCCAGATGTAAACAGGTATTCAGAAAGGCTTCTGAAGTTAGCCTGCTGATGTTGATCACCAAAACCTTGTCAAGTGCATGGAGTATTGTTTAGATTGCAGATTCACAAAGAAGAAAATCTGTTCTGTTATGAATTTGGGCAGTATTGAGCACAGCAGAAAATTATTCAGTCATGGAGGAGTACAGTTAACAGTGCAACATGTACAGCATGAATTTAAGATTTTTTACTGAGGCCAGTAAAATCATAGTAAATAAAAATTTCCCCCAATACATCTGCCCTCTGCATGAAGATATAACTGAAATAAAACATTCAGATATGGAACTCTCAATCTCTTCTCTCTTGTGAAGTGCTGCTGAAGTGCTCTGAAAGAACACAGGTGCCTGAATGGATATGAAAGGAACCTGGCATCTTGGTTTGTAGACACTGAATTCTTAAATAGAAGGAGTAGCAGCACTACAAGTTTGTCCATTAATTTAAATTTAACATGAATATTTGGCCCTCTAATTCTGAGTGCAGTGCTAACAAACAGAATCATAAAATCAAAGAACAGTTTGGGTTTGGAAGTACTCTTAGTGATCTTCTAGTTCCATCCCTCTGCCCCAGGCAGGAATGCCTCTCACTAGATCAAGTTACCCAGGGTCCCACTCAACCTGGCCTTGAACATTTCCAGGAATGTAGCATTCACAACTTCTCTGGGCAAAATGCTTCAGTGCCTGACCTTCCCTCAGTGAAGAATTTATTCTTAACTTCTTATCTAAATATATTCTTTTTCAGTTTAAAACCATTTCCACTTGTTCTATCACTATCTATCTACCCATGTGAAACAAGGGATAGTGGTGGACTTCAAGAAAATGAAATCTTCCTAGAAGCTTTCTGTCTTACCTCAGAAGAGCACAGATAAAACTAAAGTGAGGAATTTCTGACTTCACTCTCTGTGTCACAGGTTGTGAGAGCGATCCTTGCTGCTGCATGGACTCACTTTGACATCCCCTTCTGCCAACTCCACTCTGGCTACAGACAAAGGAGAGGATGGGTGAGCTGAGGGAAGGATAGGTTATTTTTCTTCTACTGGTGCCTTTGCAAATGTAGAAGAAATTGTGTAATGTCTGAATTGTTTAGCTGGCTGCCTAGTTTCTATTGTGGACAACTATACAGATCGGGAAGAAAAATCTCAGTCTCACACTTAATTATTACGGCTCAAATACACCTGTCCTTGTAAAGAATGAGTTGGTTTGCTGTTGGTTGGCAGTTATACAGATGTGCTCTGTCTGGGTGACCTTTCTGTGGTCTGGCTTCCATTAGAATTTATCTTTAATTGAGACTTTGATATAATGTCTCATATTTTCCTGCCATTTAGTAAGTGCAACAAAAAAAGTTTCTGTAGTCTCTTGAAAAGGTTATAAAGTTTACACTTTTGACCTGTTAGTCTCACTAATAAGTTTTTATTTATTTATATATACTCACACAATATATTTGTATTTAGTCTATAAACCCATCATACTGTTGTAACATGAGGGTGAACTTGTAAAATATTTTGTGTGCCTTGCACCCAGACTTACCATAAGCCTACTTGAGGAGAAGAAAAAAGTGAAGCATTTTGTAATTTCTGCTTGATTAACATACTTACATAAACCAGCTAAACCCAAGGTTAACCATCCACACAGTTCTGCAACTGTCTGAAGGAAAATGTCTGGTACCTTCTCTGCAAGCAGTTAACTTACATCTGAAGAGACTTGAATGGACTGGAAGCAGGCCCACCTGAGTAAGATAGAACAGACTAGTTCTGATTTATGAAATGAGGGCCTAATTGGTCTTGAACCACAGAAATGCTAGTGCTATGCCATAGAACTTAAGGAAAAAAGGAGAGGCCCATTTCTATCTGGTTCCCCTTATCAAATACCTTAATCTCAGAGGATAAGAAAGATCAAAATCTATAGTCACCAGAGCAAAAATTGTGCCATCAGACTTGACGAGTACATTTGATTAATGCATCTCTCAGTTGTTAAAAGATAGATTGCCTATTCGTAGCACATAAATAAATTAGTGTTTGTTGCTGGTGTCTGCCTCAGAGTACTCCCATCATGACAATATCTAGTAACCTAACAATAACAAATGCAACACTGCCTTAGAAGTATATGTGGCAGTTAAAATGTAATTATATGTGTGCTGGTTTAGAGTTAAACTGGCAGGAGAAATGAATTCAACTCGGAATGAGATTGCAAGTCAGAATAACAATTTAATAAAAAAGATCACAAAATACACTGATACAGAAGGACCCTTTGACCCACAAAAACAGATGTGTAGCCCAGCACAGTGGGGCATACGTAGAATGGAGCTCACCAACCCCTGTGCTGAACACCACGTGCCCCCCCTGAGTTCAAAGTAAGAAGAAAGGAAGAAACTTGCTGGTGAAAATGATGGTTGCAGTCCAGTCAACAGTAGCAGTTCCAGTCCTGTTGAGGCTCTGGTCCTCCTCTGGCTCTGATGAGAGATCCCAGTCCCAAAACCCCAAGCTTATCTATGTTTGGGCTCAGATGGGAATGCCCAGTCCCTCCCCCAGGGTGGGGAGTTTCTCAATGGGTCATTTACTCCATGAGGAGTACCATGGAATATTTTTGGAATCCCTGATTGCCCATTAGCAGACATGACCCCTCAGGTGGGTTTGAAGGCAGGAAAACTTCCTTATCACAGAAGTTCCTAAACACCCATTTTGTAGCCTGAGGGGTTGGGTGTGCCCAGGGCAGCTGCTGCAAATGGGCCATTGTGAGCAGTTCATGAGAAAAATTACATAGAGGGTTTAAAATACACACCCACACAAACTGATACATGGCTGATCAAACTGATACAAACTGATCCTGGCTACTATAACCAGGACAATATGTAATTCAACATAATCAGGAGTCTTAGAAATTCCATGAATTTTCTAAGGTAGTCCTTCACTTTGTTTTTGCCCCTTGTGATGTGACTTTATCTGATTACAGGGAGATACTAATAAGAAGTTTTCTTTTGTTATTATCAGAAGACTCACAAAAACATTGACATAACTAATATGGTGTTAAAAATCTATCAGTAAGTGTAACACTTCATTATGTCACAGCTGAATAAAATATTAACATACTTTGCATGTGTATCTATCTAGGTATCTGATGTTGTTTTGGTTTAATCTCAGACATCAATCAAGCCCCATGCATCTGCTTGCTCAGTCTCCTTGCAGAAGTTTGGGGGAGAGAATTAGAAGAGTAAAAGTGAGAAAACCTAGGAGTTGAGATAAAGATATTTTAATATGTAAAGCAAAACCCATGCATGTGAGCAAAGCTAAACAAGGAATTCATTCACCACTTCCCAAGAGCAGGCAGGTGTTCAGCCTTCCCCCAGGGAGAAGGGCTCCATCATGAGTAATGGTGACTTGGGAAGAAAAACATCATCACTCTGACCATTCCTCCTTTGCTTCTTCTTCCTCCAGCTTTATATGCTGAGCATGACACTGACATGTATGGTCTGGGATATCTCTATGGTCAGTTGGGGTCGGCTGTCTTGGCTGTGTCCCCTTCCAACATCTTGTGCAGCCTCCTCACTGGTGGAGTAGGGTGAGAGGCAGAAAAGGTCTGGACTCTGTGCAAGCTCTGTTCAGCAAAAGCTGAAACATTCCTGTGTTATCAACACTGTTGTCAACACAAACCCAAAACATAGCCCCACACTAGATATTGTGAAGCAAATAAACTCTATCACAGACAAAATCAGTACAGATGCTTATTTTTGACATTTATCTTCCAAGCAAAGTTATGAATTCTCATGTGAAAGCAAATGAGGTCATCTGTCAGATATTGGTTATATCTTATTACTCACCACTAACCTTTTGTAAGCTTTATAAGTAGCATTTGCACACTAGACCACAAAGAAACAATTGCTTTCACAAGAATTGCTTATGAAGGTCACATAGTATGAAGATACAGGAACCTGTGAAGGGGTTTCAATCTTCCTAAAGAATTATACTTATAGGTATAACACTTTAAATACTATACATGCTTTTAAGGTTTGGTGAAAAAGTTCATTGTTTGTCAAATACCACCAAAAGGAAAGACATTAAGATGATCTCAATTAAAAAAACCATACTGCTAGTGTGGTATTTTCCCACTCAGCTATTCAATGAGGGTATGTCAGAGTAAATTTATGAAAAACTGATTTGTGAAAACATCATTTGAGATCTAGAAATGGTGGTAGAAGATTTCACATGGTAAGTCCTTGTTCCATTTTTCGGTCATGACAACAACATGCCTGAATCTAGAGTGAAAAGTAAGACATCCAGCTGTGTGGGATTTAAAAGGGGTTGTCAAAGACTTCATCAACCAGCTGCTTTGGTCCTTTACTGAAGCTAAACCAGCCGCTTCCAGCATTCCTGATGCAGAGTTAATTTGGTAGGCTGCATTTCAGCATTAGTACCTGAATAAGCTGGTCTTGCTGCAGAGGCATACCTTAGCAGTTTTACACCTGTATCTGTTAAACATTAGTTTTTCATTTTCCTCTGATTAATATCATCCATTCAGTGAGCACAGCATGAAAATTACCAAAAAAATTAAAATAAAACCCAAGCAAAATTAATAAAAATATTTTGGAAGTTACATGTTTCAGTGTAAAATTGACACTAAAATAGTAAATATGACACATCAGCCTTGGCAGGTCTTCTACAACTGTATTTCTTATGCATTGTTTTGGAGAAAGAATTTTGCAATTCCAATATTTTTGCAAAGGTAATAATGAAATTATGACTGGATTGAGACATATGGCAGCAAGGAAAAGAATAATAAATAATGTCTTGAATGACTAGTGCTTGCTAAATCTTACATATTTGCTAATTACAGCATTAGTAGCTTTTTCTACTCGCAGCTTATTTGGTTTGTACAGATACCTTTAGCATGCCTGCCTAGAAAAATTTTAGTTGATATTTGGATTGAAAGTCTTCATGAAAGTTCTTCATGTAGGAATATTAGTGGTATCTGGGTTAATACTGGGACAAATGCGTTCAGTTTAGGCAAGATTTTTTTTGTTTTGTAGAAGGGCACCACACATTAATAAGAAAACTGAGGCAAGCATCCTATCTTTCTGTGCTGTGTTGTGGCTGCCATTGGCACAAGGACTGCTTCCTGCTACAGGTTGGATGCAAGGTAGGAAGGGCAGGAACAGAGAATCTGCTGTATGAGTCTGGGTTGCTTTCTAGAACCACTGAAGTTGTTTTTAACAAAGTGCTTTCCTATTGAAAATGGTCTTTTCTGCCCCTCCAAACTGATTTTTGTTTTTGTGAAAAACTGTGCTTTCTTGTTTACTACAATCTTTATTTGACCAAGAAAAAAACAATCCCTTTATCTTTCCCCTCTTCTCAAGCATTAAACAGCCTAGTAAAAATATCCAAACCGAGCAGCCATTTCAGGTTGTTTGGGTTTTGTTTTTGTTTTGTGTTGTATGTTGTTTTTTTTGTTTTGTTTTGTTTTGTGGGTTTTTTAATTGGTTTCTTGTTGTTGTTGATTTTTTCTGCCTTTTTTTTTTTTTTTTTTTTTTTGTAACTGTGGTCCCAAATAAAACAGCTTTTAAATTTTTCAAGAGATTTTAATTGTCAGTATGCCTCTAAACCCACTGGAATGGCACTGTGAGAGACATCACGCAAAGAGTTTGTGGGTTGCAAGAGAAGAGAAAAGATAACTAAAATTGCTAGTGGCAGCCAGGGTAGATGTGTGCATTCTGCATGGTATACTAGTGACACGTCTGCACTATTTCCATTGATAACTTCTTGTACGTGGGGGGAAGAAAAATGCCCTCAGGCATTTTGGTCAAAATAAGGCTCTTCTAGACATTCTGTTACTGAAGGCCTGTACATTAAAGCTGCAGTTTTCCCCTAAAAGTAGTTTAACATTAAAGAGTTTAAAGTCAAAGGGAAAACCTAAGGTTTTGATCCCATGCTCATTAAAGCCAGCAGGAGTTTCACCGACATTTTCAGTAGGAACAGGTTCAGGTTGCAATTGAGTCTACCTTCCCAATGACTTCTTCATTTCAAAAGTTTGCCCCCTTTTTTATTCAGCTAAGAGGTTCCTGTGAAGACTGTTTTTGAATACTGCCTTTCTTGTCAAGCCTAAAAGAACTCACCCAGCTAGGTCAAACTGCAGTGAAGAACTTTTCAAATCATTTAACTTGTGGAAAACAAAGGAAAACTAGCTAATTTTAAAATGGCTTATTGCCCTGAGAAATATGAAAGGAAAATAGTGTGTGAATGATTTCTTGATAGAAAGGTGTATTCTGAAAGTCACTTTAATGTAATGCTCTTTTCTTCTTCTGTAATATACTGATCATAATTCAATTCTTTTGAAAGAATTTATTGTTCCATATGGCTGCTGTATTAGATAACTTTGCACTTGTATTATTCCAACTGGAGCACCCAGCTTGGTATAAGATGCAATAGTTTTGAGCCAAGACTGTGTCTTTTCTTATTTAGACATCAGCAGTACTGTGCTTTGCTGCTCCCATTGCTCTAAGGTTAAAGCCTGTTTTGTGAAGGTGGCTTTTCCATGCTCCTTTGTAATCGTTCTTTTCTTGGTTGTTATGGAGATAAAGCTTATGCAGTCCCTTTTCTGCTTACTTTATCATGCTCCAGGTCCAATAGAACAGTAAACAACCTACTAGGCAGCCTATTTATCTATGTCAGTGCTGCAAGTTCAGACCTCTATTATTTAAGGTATGAATCTTTTTTTCAGGTACGTTTCTCTGGAATCATTACTTTTTTTTTTTTTTCCCAAATTGTGTTAACTTGTGTGGGATTTTAGAAAATATCAGGAAAACTGTTTCGGTAAATAAGTGATTTCCCCAAAATAACAGTGTCAATTGTCAGCCGAGTTTATGTTTCAACTATTAAGTACAACACAATCCAAACTAATATTTTGCACCTAAACTGGTTGAAAACATACAAGATACTTCAGATTATTTTCTCATGGTTCACAGTGAATTAAAATGTTTGAAATCTGTTCATTTTCTCCTACCTGGTTATTTGCTCAAAATTCTATCTGTTATTAAAAAAAAAAAAAGAAAAGAAAAGAAAATAAGGTTAATTATGTTACCTTCTTTTTCTGCATTTCCCACTGAGAAATTAGATGTAGTTTTCTTTTCTGACCTACTAATTGCTAAAATTTGCTATATTCCATTGAAGAATCAATTCTGAGTAGGCCATTTTTTTTAAAGGATTCGTTTGTTTGGTTTTTTTAAAATTTAGATTACATTAACCCTGAAAAGTTACTATGGAAGTTCATGAACATCTCATCATCATGGCTAGACTTCGCGAAAGAAGATTTGGGAGGGTTTTACCCACACTTGCTGCAAGCGTGCTGATGGCTGATAAGGCCAATGTGAGATAGTCAAGCCTGCGCAGTGGATTTTTCAGGTGAGGCACAGCGTGGGCAGAACTGGCCCCACCCCTTACTCCTGAAGTTCATCTGCCAGGGCCTAGCAAGCTTGGACGGTGACAGCGAGGTCCTCAGGATGTAGGTTTGATTAGAGTATCCTTCTCTTAGATGGATGGCCTTACAGGGCTAAGCGAGCTCCATCTGCCCGTGTTTGGAGTTAGAGTTGTCCTTCTCCTGGGATGGCTGCTGGGTGGCTGATGAGCCCATCCTGCCCGAGGACACACTTTGTCTGACCCTTCAGTCAGACCCTTCTCCACGGACACCCCCTTGTCATGGGAGAGAAGCTTGTGTGCCCTTATGAGGTTGTGAGCTCTACTGGCGGTGGTTTATGCCTCCGGCAGGGTCTCCCATGCTGGTCAGGTCTCATGAACATCTACAGTGATACTGAATCCAACTGTACTTCCTACCTTTCCAAGAAGTGTCCTGTTTCAGAAATTTCTTGGTTCTTGGGTGCTGCCTTACAGGAGGTGCAGCTGAGTGATGCTCTCTTCTGTGAACTGAGCCTTCTCTCTGGACTTCTCCCATCACAGACTGCAGCTCCCACTGTGCCTCCCTCGCTGAGAGGCTCTTCTACCCCGTGCGAGGCAGCTAGACACTGTGCCCAGCCTGTGCTCGGGTGTATTGGTATTAAATGAGTTTGAGGGATGTTTGTGATGAAACCCTCACTGTGTGCAAGAGAGAATTCAGTTCACAAACACTGCTGAGAACCTCAGGTTTATAAGTTCCCCATATCCTCAGCTGCACAGGTAAAACCTCTGCTGCACTGAAATGTTTGAACATTTAACTACATTCAAAAATTGCTGGAGAGTCTTTGTTCAAGAAAGAAAGGATATCTGGCAGCTGTAAAATAAGATACTTAGAATATCTTCATGGCTGTATTCTGCTCTTCAGGGACCACATTAAGCAAAAAACATCAACCTTTCTCACATCCTGAAATTCATTAAATATAAAAGAAATGATCCTGAGAAATGCTTTGGGAAAGAACTCTGCTTATGAAAACATAGTATTAGATCATCTCCTTATAACTCTTGTGAAGGAAAAAAAAATTAAAAAACAGCCTTTTTAGCTCTTTCTTTTGCTCCATTCCTGTAACTTCCATTATGGATTATTCTATTGTGAGCCTTAATCCTGTTGATAAAATGACTCCTCTTACTGCTGTGCTGACTCGGGTATATTGCATTATGTAGTAATTTTCTTTTAATCCTTATCAAATAAAAGACATGCTAGGACAGTTTTGTTAAACCAGCTATCTATTATAGCCTTATTTTTCTTCCAGTCAGTATCAGCAATGACGATTTTAGGAAACTTTTCCACAACACCCCAACAATGAACATGCAATACGTTGTTTACTGCTTACAGCATAATTTCAGGTTGTTTTCACAAGAGGAATTTAATATAATTAGTAGATACTAGTCAGATTGTGAGGACAACTATCTTTATTTTTAGCATCAATTTTTCAATCTCCATAATGTTAAGGGAGGGACTTCAGTCTTGGTGTGGATTCATTTGAGTAAATCAAGGCTGAATGTAATGTTCAGTGTTATATTACAGTCTTGTGGTTTTTTGTTTTTTGTTTTTTGTTTTTTTTTTTTGCAGTGGGAATGCTTTAGTATTGTATTAAAAATTTATGGGTGCTCATAGAAGACGTAGTGAATCCAGTCTTGCTTTGTCACTACCACATCATAAGATTGCATAATGGAAGAAATAGCAAGTCCCATATACCTTCTCAAACATATATGTCCCTATAAAATATAATTGCATACATATGTGTATGTACTCTTTTTTTTTTTGTTTCTGAGACATAGAACTGACATAGTGGACATAGGACTGATATAATCGCCAGTCCTGGATTTCTACATATTGCCACCTACTTTTGTTCTCTTATGCTATCCCAAAAACCATACTTCAGTCTTAACTGGGTGGAAATTCCTCTGAGCAGGGTGGCAGCTGGTCTTTACACTTGTATGCAACCCTTGATCCCTCTGCAGAGTGGCACTGGCAGAGCTGATCCTGGAATTGTAAGCATTAGTCTTAGCAATAATGAGTAAATTCAGTCTGTAATGTCTGTTCTTTCCTGTGGGCAGGATCTGTGCCTCCACTTCATCCTCTAGGGAGTCAGCAACTCTTAAATATTAGCCACTAATAAGGCAGTATCAGTCAGGGTTCATAGCTGACTGGCATTGAACCAGAGAAATAAATGCAAGTTGAAGTTGATTGATAATGACTAATCTCAGCACCATCTGTCAGTGGTACAGCTGCCCAAACCCTGTGGTTCTGCATCTTGTCTAGCACCACTTTGGGTGGGGCTGAGCAGCCAACTTTGTTGGATCTTGGCTTAAGAAAAGAATCCTTTATGAATGAGCTGCTGTAATGTTAAAAGGTTCCTGCTGTTGAGAGGCAAGAGCATACCATATATAACCATTTCAGCAAATTCCAGCTTTGTTCTCTATCAACAGTCATGTAGAAATATTTCACTGAAATGAACTGCCATATAATACATCAGGCTTTTCATATCTCCTAGTCTCCCTGACTGCACAGATTAATGTTGGAGAGAGAAACATATTTCCCATACATTTAATGTTTTTGGAATCTTATGGAGATAGAATGCAGGATGGCAAGGTATACCATTTAGTCATTTCACTTGGAGGAGTGCATATTTCTCAGGGGTGACGAAGCAATGAATAAATTAGGTTATATCAAGTGAATACTAATAAACATTACCTCATCATAATTTATGCAGCATAAGCTGTGTCTTACAGATGATGTTTAAGAAATACTTCAGAATGATACAAAATATTCTACTTTATTTCTTTAAGTTACAAACCCAGGTTACCTTGACACAGGAAAGAGAAAAATAACTATGCTTAAAATGATTCTGACAGCTTTCTCATACACTGGAGTGTCACAAGCTTAAATCTGAATTGCAAAACCTACCAGAAGAAACAAATGCTGTATTGCCATCTCTTGTCAGAGCTGAGTTTTAAATCCTACTGATTGACTAATCTATTTGAGCTTTTATTCTGTGGAAGAAGAGCAGCTTGTAGCCCTCCTGTGCACAGACCTCAACCATCTTCTTTTCTTACTCTTTTCCACAGGCCAGCAGTGTGGCTTGTCTTCCTTCCAGTAGATCAGTTTATGAGGCATCGATGACCTGTAGATGGGCAGTGTGCCAGGCTGTGGAGCCCTTCTGAGGACCCCAACAGCCTTCAGGGTCATCCATCCCTTTTCTAGTCTTGCTTGGTGACAGCTGTGGTGTGGTCCCTGCGACCCACTGAACAACTTATGCAGTGCAAAGTCAAAAACTGGAAGAGAGGTGCAGGGCTATACCCCACAAGCATCCAAAGACACCTTCTCATTGAGGGCGAAGCGTGGAGTCTGCTGCCTGATTCTTGAATTTGGTGTGAACTCGGTAGTCTCTGTACTTTGGAAGGAAAAACTGTATGTGCGCCAGACTTATGGAAACGAAAGCAAACATCTCGTCACTGCTAGACATTTCCTACCACTAGCTGCAAAAATGTCATTAACATACCCCTACTTTTAGCTTTAACATGAGATTTAATTTAGCCAGTTTGGGCTGCCCCAAGTGGAAAGTTTAATAGAAACCAACTCTCAGAGAGCTAGTTGACACTTTTGAATAGAGTTCAGTAATTCAAAGTAGTCACTTAAAAGGCAAGCCACCTGAGTACACTTGTCTTTCTCTGAATTTAAGTCTAGATTAATGAGGGAGAAAAAATGGGGTTTTTTAATAGCTTGTTTCTGGTAAGTGCAAATACTCCAGGACAGCACAGGCACAAGAGACCAGTATGCACATTTATGGGGATTGTGAGATCTTCCATAATTTAACAAAATTATCAGTGAGACTGCTGCAGAAAAAGTTATTTTTATGGAAAAAATATTTTTGCTGTTTCAGCACTCCATCAGTGATCCATGAACTTTTTTAAGAGGAAAATATAGTGTTATAATTGATCCTCATGCTGATAATTTAGGGCTGAATCATGAAAATAATAAGACATAGTGAGGCAGACCTGGATTAAAATATTCAGATAAACAAAAGTTAACTATAATTCCATTAATTCTAGACTTCCACAGAACTAGCACTCAAACCCTTAAATCCTTCAGAGCTATAAAGACCTTCATATTGACCAAAAGAAGAAAGAATGCAACTTTCCTTTCTCTTCAAGGCTTTTTGCAACAGCTCACTTTCTTTCCAAGAAAAAAATTATATTGCTCTGGTATTACTTCAGTTTAAGTGTAAAACAGTTCATTGCCATCTTTTCTCACAAAGTTAAGCCGTCTCCATGTGAACTAGTTTTTTTACAGTCCAGTTTAAGTGAATGAAGGTCTAAGTACCATTTGTGATATTTGGATATTTGAGACATCCATAAGAAGCTAAAGAATGCACCACAGGACCAACGGAACATCTGTGTATGGTTCACAAGGCCATGTTTCTAGCAGGGATATGGGCTACAAGGGTGCCTCTGTGAGAAGCAGCCAGAAGCTTCCTCTGTGTCTGACAGAGCCAATGCCACCAGATCCAAGATGAACCTGTTGCTGGTCAAGGCTGAGCCCATCAGTGACTGTGGTAGTGCCTCTGAGATAACACAGTTAAGAAGGACAAAAATTTGTTGCACAGCAGCAATGGCAATTGAAGAGAGGAGTGTGAATGTGTGAGACCAATAGCTGTGCAGATACCCAGGTCAGTGAAGAAGGAGAGGAGGAGGTGCTCCAGGTGCCAGAGCAGCAACTCGTCTTCAGCCCCTGGGGAAGACTGGGTGAGACACCTGTTTCCCTGCAGCCCATGTAGACCCATGGCAGAGCAGAGATCCACCTGCAGCCCATATATGACCCTACACTGGAACAGGTGGATGAAGAAGGCTGTGAGCCTGTGGGAAGCCCATGCCAGACCAACCTCCAGGCAGGCACCTGTCACCTCACTGGAGCAGGACTGCAGGCAGAACTTGTCACCTTGTGGAAGACCCATGCTGGAGCAGTTTGTAAAGAAATACAGGCTATGGGAAGGACTCACACTGGAAAAGTTCATGGAGGGCTGTCTACTGTGGGAGGGACCCCAAGACAGAGCAAGTGGAGAGTGTGAAGAATCCTTCCCCTGAGGAGGAAGAAGTGGTAGAGACAACATGTGATGAACTGATCTATGAATCCTAATCAGGCCAAGGCCAATCCCACCAGAGTTAGTGGTAGTGCTGGTGGTAGGCTGAAGTAACACTACACAGATTGTTTCACTATTTATTATAATTTAGCAGTGTGGAAAAAAGGAGATAGATGAACAAAAATTAAAACAAACTGCCTCTTCCAGTTAATTTTTTTCTCACCCTGTTTCTTGTCCTGCATGGGTCATCCTGGAAGGTGGCTGTAGTAATGGCTCAGAGGAAGTCCTTAAATTACTCCAGTGCCCGTGAATCCAGTTCATTGAAGACAGGTGTGATCAGGATCTACTCAGCCATCTTGAAGCTTCACCTGTTGAATAAATGATCGAGGAAGATTTGTTAAGAGATGTAGTTAGAGAATAATTTTGCGATTTAGTCTTGTTTCAGCTGAAAAAATTCATAATGCATAGAAATGGGTTTTTCTGCTTTGGTTGTGCTGCAAACATGCCCACTTCTTTCCAGGACTTTAACTTACTTACATTACAGTTAAACTGGGATTTCTGAGCTACAGCAGTATATATATGCATATATACTGCATTCATACACAACTCTGGAAGTCCTAATGAGTCCCTGGGGAGTTTCTGCTACTGACTATGACCCTGTGGTGTTAAGTGGCTCAGCTCCAAAAATAGGCATTTCTTACAATGTAAGAGCAGAGGTGATGAATAGATAAAGGGGAACAGATCTAAAGGTGTAGTTTGCATGCTTTGGTACTTCAAGCATTTGAATTTGCGCCACAGGATGGAAGAAAACCAACTAAAGAGAAACGTGGGTCAAAGCTGAAATACTCTGGAACCCTATCCCACGTGTAGGTAGCAGGGTCATTCAACAATGAGACTCAGACAAATCAGGAGTGGAGGATGGTGGTCATAATGGATGCTTAGTACCTTCTTCTGGCACTGTTTGAGGAAGATTGTGGTTGATTATTCCCTCAAGCAATACATGCTCACCCTCCAAGAGCTTTCCCAGTCAGAGTGTAGAGAAAAAAAATCGTGTGAAAAATACTTGAAAAATACAGGACCTAAATGAATTTGCTGTAAATTCTGTCCCTACCTTCACCACTTTTAATACATGTAATGGCGTCATTTCTCTGCCATGACTGAGTTTTGCTCTACTGTGGATTATTTTATGAACCAGATGGAGTGCACAGTGAGCTCCACAGATTACATTTTGTTATTCACTGATTTTAAGCTGGGATTCTGCCTTTCCAGACAAGTGCAGGTGCATCTGAGGTGATGGTACGTTTATGTGGATATTAGTATTTTATTTAACCTAGGTTTATCAGAAAATGATAATATTTTGTAGGCCTACAAGCACATGCGTAGGCAAGTGAAATACATTCTCAAGTAAAACTCCATAGATACAAGGAAGAGATCTTATATTTGGGAAATCCAACAGCTGTCCTGCTCTTTTGTTAAAAATGAACGGTCATCAGTTATTAATCTGTAGGTCAGAATGTGGGAGATTAAGAGAGTTTGATATCATGAATTAGTAGAACATTGAAAGGACTGAGGTGCTGCCTTTCTTTCTCAGCTCTGGAGCCCAGGTCACATAACATCATCTACATCCTCGAGAGACCAAGGAACTACCTCTAAAAGAGACTTGTGGAGGACTGTATTTGCATGGATACAGAATTATTTTAGTGTTAATGCAATATAAATGCTATGTAAATGGATATTGCAGCTGAAACCCTATTAATAGAGTAGAAAAAGAAAAGAGCCATATTTGTGTATGAAGAGCCACAGTATCTCTGGTTGCTAATTCCATCTTTTTTTTAGTGGTGAGAAGCATTTCAGGTAATATTTAATATTTAATGTTATTTATAATATTTTCTCTGTGTATTTGATGTTTCCTTTTCAAGGAGCCTTTCCTCTGAGTACTGGTTGGCAATGATTTACCTCTGCTTAATCAGTATTTAAATTTCCTTGAAGCCCAATGCCTTGTAATGCTTCTTGAGCAGACAGAGAGCTCTAGTTCACATGCCAGCAGAGAGTTAAACAGAGGGGCACCGGAGGGACACCTATAGAGGAGTTTGCTCAGCAGCCCCTTCTACATCACATGTGCATAAGGAGATGGTCAGACAAGACTGGGCAGTACAAACAGTGGCTGACACAAGATGCCAAATGTCTGACTGCTGTCAGGCTCCTGTGACAGGAGAGGAGGGATGTTATCCTTTCACTGTGTTAGCACTGTCAGAAAGCATCCATCACACTGAGGTGAATGTCACTCAAAATGCATTGCGCACTCCCCACCTTTAATATTCTGCAGGTGAGGTCTTCAATTAGGTGCAGTCTTCAATTAGGCATAAGATTGATTTGCCAGACAATGGTAGCAAAGGGCAGAGAGGACCCCAGATACTTTTCTGGCTTCAGACCAATTTGCTTTTATCCCTGTAAGGAATGAACATTAAAACTAACCCCAAATGCTCTGAATTTAGGGATGTGGGTGTTGAATTTTGAATTGAAATTCCAGCTTTCTTCACTTTAGGGCATTTAGATTCAGCATATTAGAGCAAAAGAGGATGAACTGTCAGTTCTCATCCTTTGAATATTGCACCAAGCTGGTAGGGCACATTTGCAACACTCACTGTTGCAAATGTACTTTCCCTTCTTTCAGCTGACAAAGTATAGAAAACTGCAGCACATTTAGGAAAAAGACCTCCTATTTGACCAAACTGAACGTGTTGAGAAATATTAGATCTGATTGTGCTTGTTTTTATTTCCAGATCACAAAGGGAAAATGAAAAATGGGACTCCCAAGAGAACCTCTGGTCTGCTTAGCCTGAATCCTCCTTTCACCTGCATGATAGTACATACTGCTGTGTCAGCTCCTGCTGCTCTTAAACAAGCATAACATGTTTCCATCTCTACTTGCAGCAAGTTAATTCCCTGGGGGCAGAACTAGGGAACAGTCCTGCATTGCACCTATCATGAAGTAAGAATTGCTGCAGGCACCAACTTGTAAGCTGGGCTACGATGTGTTTATCTTCCCTGCATTGGTGTTGGCTACTGCAGTCAATTCCCTGTATTCAATTCACTGTAGATGCAGTGAGCTCAAAAGTGCTTGCTTTTCTACAGTTTCTGAGATCTGTGTCAGCCAGAATCAAAGAAATCAAATTCTAGTGAAAATGATGTGGTGTCCAATGTGAGTGAACCTATATTGCATGAAATGAATTATAGTGATGATAATATGATGGTCATCAAACTATAAAAGATGTCCTCTCATGGCTATCCTATAAGACTACTGAATCAGAAGATAATTTCAAGAGGAGCTGAGGACAACTCTAGAACATTAAATTGAAAGTAGCTTGTTCTGAAAATAAGTAAAAATACATCATAGGTAGAAAATACTCTTCACCTCTGGTCAACTTTATATTCTAAATATGGCACACAATAAAATTACATTAAGGTTGTAATGCAAACACTGAAAAGCTACAAAATACCAGAATTAAACTTTCTGTGCATTTCTCTGCATTTCTATCTGTACAGCCTTGTGCTGTCACCTTCCTGTGTATGAATTTTGGCAGTTTGACTGAGGATCGCCCACAGTTTTTTCTGCAAGACTGTCTCATTCAGTGCCTTGGGTGGACAGCACTCAGTGATTGAGTGACTCCTCAATATTTTTGTTCTACCTCATATTTCAGTTCATGCCCCATGGACACATTTATTGTATGCTACTCAAACCTTTCTGTGTGTGAGAATCATAGATGTCCTCAGGAAATCATTCTATGGCATTATTCACTGCAAATTTTATTTTTGCAGTATTTTGTGGTGTGAGGGGTGATATTATCTGAATTTCATGTTGAAGAAAGGCAGATAGATTAAGCTTGAAATTAGCCTTTAATTTAAGGCACCAAAGACCTTATACTTTGTATTTAGTGCAATTACTAATCTAGCTTTAGGTAGGAATTTTATGTCAAGAATAGGTACAGAACGATTAGTAGACTATCTTAATCACAAGACCAGAAAACCTGTGTTCCTTATCACAAGACTTTCACCCTCTGTTACAGATGCATAGAGGGACCTTACATCAGAAACCTGAGCCATAACAGAAAGTGCTCCACCTCATGCAACTTTTATTCTGTGTTTGACTCCAGTGTTTGAGCTAACAGAGAAACTGGGGGATCATGACATCTTCCATGTGATCCAGATAATACTAGAAGTGAAATATGAGCACTATACAAAACTCAACACTAAGTCCAACATTTGGGCAGTTTTGGAAATTGATCTTAAACCTTGATAATTTGCAGTATTGTTCACTGAAGGCACAGCAAGGTAGGCTGCAGCATCATAAACTAAGTGAGGAGAGGGTCACAGTTGCAACAGACTCTCCTCCAACCTCTCCGTCAGGAACAGCTGGAGGGAAGCAGGTGGTATGAGATGTTCAGCATAAAGCCTTGACATGGTGAGGGAGAAAACTAACACAGAGTTATTGTCACTCACCCATACACCCACATCTTCCTACGTCCTCTTGATATTTCTTAGAGTAACTATAGATGTCTCATGGCAGCTGCCACATTGGCCCTTAACCAGACAAGGAGATAGGAACCTAACTTATGGGTTTAACTGGTTGCAGGGTTATTTCTCCTAACAACTTTCAACCTCAAAGCAGAGAGCTTTGTTAGATCTTGTCAATCTATGTTCCTCTTCAGATAAAGATAGTTAAAGTTTCTATCAAGACAACGTTTGTTTTGTTTTTCTTTTTTTTAATGTGTTTCTTTCTGTGCTTTTACCACCTCCAAACACTCGGTTCCTTATTGCATGCCTAAAGCCTTGGACTCTTTCCATTGGCTTTTCAATACAGGTGCTCACTGCCCAAATCTGCTGTCCCCTGTGGACTCAGTGTCTCTGCTTCCTTATCAAGCGCTACTCCACAGTAGGGTTCTTTCACACTCAGAGCCTGGTTTCTTGCTAAGTCTTTCCACTTCAATTCTGTCTCCTTTCATGAGCAACGCAAAGTAGCAGATGAGTTTAACTCAGCATCACTTCTCACTCTGTCAATGATGACAGTTTCTGCAGCAGTCAATAGAGAGTAGAAGACAGCTGATGTGTGTCACTTCATTACCTGTTCTTAATGGAATAATTTGAAAAAAAACCCATAAAGTTTATTTACCAAAATGCTGGCTAAATTACACAGTTCCTTCTGCTTATCTCTGTATCTCCGCAGCTCATTTAAAGCTAGTTGTCTGTTAAAGACAGAAACAATGGATAAGCTCCCGAAAAATACCCCTGTTCCCACCAAGCAATTCACAATCCTCTGCCATATAGCTAATAAAATTAAGGTTGTTAACAAACATATATCAAAATTCAAGGAACCAACTGCTTACCTGGACCTGTCTAAATAAAGACCAGTGTATTTATATAACAACCTCATGAAACGTCTAGTGTTCAAGGCATTCACTGCAAGAGGGCTGTTCTCTTTCTCATGAACAGAAATTGCAGTGATGTAGGTTTTGTGTATGAGTATTTTGTTATGTTTTATTATTGATTTAAAGTCAATCAAAAGACAAACCAAACTGGCAAATGGAATTATTGACGTGAGCTAAGACACTGCCAAATGTTCTGTTAAGTGGGACCATCTTTTAAAAATGAAAAAAAATGTGGAGCTTTCCTGCAAACATTTTGTCCTTATATGTTTTAGAGGATGGAGTGTTTCAAAAAAACCCAACCCAAACCAAAAATCAAACAAAAATCCCCCCAAAAAACAACAAACAAAAAAACCCCCATGGAATGAAAGGAAAATATTTAGATGAGCAAATATATGAAGAAAATTAACTAGTTGGATAAAATAGCTTACAATCAAAAATAACTGTTATGATTTTGAGATATTTAAATTGCACTATTAAAAACCTTGAAAAAATTTTAAAGTACAGCACTGCAACATAAAGATATAACAGTTTTGGAGCATCAAGACAATGATCCATTTAGTGCCATACCCACATCTCAGACAAGGTGTGATTCTGCAGAGGAATTTCAAATCATTATAATCAATAATTGCAGAGTCATCAGGGATCTTTTCTCCCAAATCTCTTCACAGTTATCAAATGATTTGTAGATGTTCTCCTTCTGTAACTGCTCATCCTCCTTAATAGCTTGATAAACTCTCAGATGCAATGATAACCTGTTGGGATGTAGCTACGACACATTAAAAATAAACAAGAATCAAGAACTTAAATTTTCCTTTTATCAGTTGTAACAAGTTGATTTTAATTTTTACTGAACAGTTTAGTTATACTTAGCTCCTTGTGGTTCATTCCCTTCATAAAGCCAAAGAAAATAACTTCCAAATAAAACCAGAGTTAAAACATTAGGCTAAAAATGTTCTTTATGATGTGTTCTGATCTTTTACGTGGTGAAAATCAGATAATCTGAACGAATAGTTCATATGAAGGAACAGTTTTGGAGTAGGATTGTCAATACTGAGGGACATGAGTTTGATTTAGGGACTAAAGGTTATTATGCTCTCCCCATAATTAGGTTAACTACCACCAGTGTTAGATAATGGATATATTATTTCTGAATACTTTTAGTTTAAATTTTGAACCATTCAATAGTGGCTTTGCCTTTTTTTTTCCAGGTTAAATATTTCACAAACATTTTGAGAAAGTGAAGTTGCTCTTAATTATTTAATGAAAAAGGCTTTTTGATATCATTTTTAATTCTTTCTTATTCTGACAGCTGTTCTAAAGTTGAATAATAAAAAAGGTCATTCTACTGCCAGCACAGCAGACATTAGGTAAAATACTCAAAGGAAAAATCCAGAATGCTAGGACAGCCAATGATGCACTGGGATAGAAACCATCTGCCTGTAGCACTGCTTCAGGATGTGTACACAAGAGTCTGTTCCTCACTGGACAGCAGGGTGAAAAATCTGAGAATAAAAAGAAATGCAAATGTAATTGACAACATCCAGGAGGACAAAACAGCCTGAAGAGCCTAAGCATGAAATCTGCCATGAATCCTCAGTACTACTGCAGAGCATTCCCCAAAGGGACAGATGGTAGGAAATTCAGGAGTCATATCTGTTTAACCTGAATCCATTTATAAAATCAATATTATATATCCTTTTAAACTGGTTTTCACCTTTTCAGTATTTATCATCTTTTAGAGAGCATCCTTAGATTAATTGAGAAATCAGACCTGTACTACCTTTATCTGATTCTTTCCCAGGAAAAGAAACTATTTCAAATGTCCATTTAATCCCACTCCATAGACAACATGATTTATTATTTTCATTACTGGAAGAAGTAAATAAGAGAGGGGAATTTTTAGAATACATATTTAAAATTTTTCTAAATTAAATTTATTTTAAAAGGTGTTTTCTTCATTAGAGACAAATTTTACATTATTTAAGTGGGTAAACCCCAAATATCATTAAAGGCAGAATATTTAATTGCATAACTACAATGGCTGGAAGTGCTTCCAATTAATGAACTTTAAGGAAGAATCCTTTTGGCCAGATGCCCTTCCTTCCTCTGGTTTCCGTGTTTGCTTGTTTTTTGTGGGGGTTGTTGTGTCTCCTAGAAACTGCCTATCAGGAGTTGTGAAGTCACATACAATGCCACTTTACCCTTTTTAGTAGATGGTGAGATTTTTGTTTGATACAGCAAAACAACGGCTTTCCAGAAAATTATACATGTTGGGCAGGTGTCTCAGATCTGCAGCATGACAGTATCTGATGCTGAGGATCAACACTCCTCTCAGTGTAGATCCTCCTCTTAAATCAGGCTGACCTTTTGGTTGATAAAGGCTCATGTGTGTGGCCAGAATAGAAAGACTTTACCTGGTTTTGATATCTTTGCTGCTACAGTCAGTCTGCCTGCATCTAGTGAATCTTAGTTGTGTGTGCAGAAAAGTGAATCAATGCTGTCACCTTACACACTAGTCACAGGTACTGCATGAACAAAATGATTTATCTCATGTTTGCAGTGCAGAGTATTAAAAAAGCCAAAATTCAATTAAAATATGATTCACATAACAGAATTTGATTAAAACAGCACTGTTCCCAAGACCTGTGGCTCCCTCAGAGGAGGATGATCCAGCTGATTACATCAGTTACTTTATTAAGTCCTAGACCTCTGAAAGGTGTCCCATGTCAGTCATAGCACTGTGAGTGGCAATACCTCGGGATTCTGGACATGCACCTTACGGTGCTCTGGGCACTCCTTTTGGATGGGGTAACTAGAGTTTTTCTCCTGCTCAAACAGTATTTCCTTGTGTTGAACAGTCTTAATATTATAATATTCTAAGAGAGCTCTGGAAACAGAAAACAAAGCCTGATCCTCCTTCTCTGACATCACCTAAGTAATGTGAAGGTAAGAGCTTCAACAGGCGGGACAAAACTGTCATGCCTACAAGTGACAACCTGGACACCAGAGAAGTTTCCAGAGAAGGTGGAAACGTGCTCCTTTGCCCCCGCGGTTGATGGATGAGTGCTGTGGCTGAGCCTACTGCGGTGGCCTCCCCACCTGGACTGGCACTCCCAGTGTTGTCAGCTTTCCCATGTTCTTGGAGCCATTTCTGGGCAGGATGGAGGGAAGGGCACATATTCTGCCAGCTTAGAGGGAGCTTATGTCGCTATCTTGATAAGAATTAAGGCATGCCATTAATTAAAAAATCAGGTGTCTACATATTTCAGTAATTGACAGATCCAGACAGTAGCTGAGCAGAGTTTTTGGGGATCTATATTTGGGCTGGAGTCCAGAGAAGCAGTTTGGTAGGATGTCAAAATGGCAAATGTGACAAGCTTATACAAATCTTCACCTTCTTTTCAGAAAAATAGTTAATGGGGCTTGGAATTAGGGAGAGTGCAGATGTGAGATCCATTCCATGCTGTGACTCTGGTCATCTGATTCTCTTACTGGTCCTGGGGGAAAATCCAGGTGCTCTGTACTTCACTAAATTTTTCTTCAGATGCCATCCTTTCCTTGACACTACCAGCAGAACTCTTTTCCCTTCCTATTCTCCTCCCTGAGCCAACAGGCACTTTAAATATACAAGTACAGCTGAAACTTTCATTTAGATTCCCGACGACTGGCACCACAGTTATTATATCCCCAGACTGACAGTTCCTGCTGATTGGTGCCACTCAATTCAGAAAGCAATATTGCTTTGATATATCAACCTGGCAACTGCCTGCAGGAAGCTATTCTAGTCCTTCTCTCTGAATTTCACTCTAAGAAATAGACTTCTTTCAACAGGATTTTTCAGGGGAAAAAAAGGCAGAACATTTAAGAGAGGGGATAGGAAGCTCAGTATGCCCCCCATAGCCCTAAACAAGAGGACCTTTTTTTTCTTATTGAGGAGGTAGTAACTCCACAGGAGACAAAGACTCTAGGAAGAACCTTTACTCCAGCATTTCACACACTTGAAAAATCCAAACCATATTCATAGAAAAGGGAAAGGGTTTCTACAAAATTACCACTAACCTATACGTCCTTTATGAAGAATTTGACATGTTGGTGTTTTAAGAATATGTTGTTTGATGTTTCAGTTCAGGCTTTGTTGTGGAGCTCAAGGGTCAAATTGTCAAAATGTTAATGGTGTGTAATGTAAAAGTGGCTACAGTCATGCTCAGCAGCACTTCAGCTGGGAGGATTATGAGAGAGTTTCCTGGGATACTAAAAGTACTCAGTTGCTGCCAAGTTAGGGGACAGTCCACTTGCCCAGTGTAGGAATTGGTGAAAAGACAAAAGCATAATGTTTAAGAGTTTCTCTCAAAGGTGGAAACCAACACAACTGGAATACAAGAACGCAAGTAAATGAATTTTATTTAAACTGTGTAAAAGGAAGAAAGTCTGAAATCAATGAGTTGCACAACCAGAATAGAATTAGATCAAAGTCACTGCATAGTCCCATACATATTACTACTGTTGACCCAGTACGAGGCTAATCATGTCCTCTTACTTCTGATTGCCAAAGTGCTTTCTATTTTCTTCTGAAAGATGGTATCAAACAACCATAGTCATGACTAGATCTTCCCAATCTTAATTCTAACATGGTGATCTGAGGACAAAAATTTTCCCTCTGTCCCACGGCACAAGCAATAGCTGAACTCAAGTTCCCTATGCAGGCAGCTAGAGCTGGCCTGATGGGATACTCTGACACGCACACAAGGCAGTCTTGAGGATCCATTCCTTAGGTCTCCTGCAGTACCTCTGTGTTTTGTTTTTGTTTTGGTTTGTGTTTGTTTGTTGTTTTGGTTTGGTTTTTTATGTTTTAAAGTTTCTCTTCAGATCCTGAGGAAGAATTGCCTGTCCACTACTTATTTCGAAGTAAGGCCAGAGCCTTTGGCTCAACCTGAAAGCTCTGGGAGCAGACACGAGTCTATGCTGTGAAATGTTATACTAGAATTTCCAATAACAAAACCCCAAGGAATTTCCAGAAATGCAGGTGGCTGCTTATGATTTCTTTATCTGCTCTGAATGTGATTTCATTCCCTTTAGCTATTGTGTGTATCATCCTTCCATTTAGAGTTATTTTCTTAAGTGTATCTGGAAGGCTCTTAGTGAAGTGGTAGTGCATGCTTCAGTAAAGATGTATGAGAATATTCATTCAATGGTTTATTTAAGAAGGAAGCAGATGTTTGTGACATGTCAGAAATGCAAGAATACTTTATTTTGGTGAAGTGCTTATATCAGTTCCTACAGATACTTTCCACCTGTGCACGTCTCAGAGAAAGAATGTATTTAAAAACAGCAGAGAACTTAAGTTCTCAAATTTGCTGCTGCAAATGGTGATCACAGCACCCCTGTGCACTTTGTTATTAAGGCAATTGTAGATGGAGAAGGTGGCAACGCCTATTATATGAAATTCTATTCATTAAATGCCTGGTTAAAACTACTCATTTTTCAAAAATTGCTGTATAGCTACTAGCTACAGTGACTCAAAAGCCAGATTTAGCAGGTTTCCCTGAAGATTTACACTTATTTCCTAGTAATAACAATGTCAAAATTTCTTTGTCTTCTGCTATCATCTTTTGGTCCTGTTGTTAAGGTGTTATATTTTACACTTTTTCTGTCTGTTTACATAGAGGCAGAAAAGCAATTAGATCTCCTGCTTCAGCACATCTATGAAAAATGTCATGATGTAAAACAACCTTTTTTTAGCTTCCTTCCAAAGCTGCTGTTACTGGCATGAAGCTGTATTTCTGAATGACTTTATTGTCAAGAAGTTAGAATATGAGGTAACTGACAGCTCTCTCCATATGCACACCCTCACATCTTAATTTACATGCATGGCAGTGAATGAGGAAAAAGGGAAAAAAAGTGCTATATCACCATGGACTGTTAAGGTAGCTGCATATAATACTAAATTTTGGTGTTTGTGGTGGAAGAACATGCAAAATGTTTCTGTCCAATTAGCAGGTAAGTTGATTAATGGACTACCATCTAAGTCGAGCACTGGAGAATCAATGGGTTGTGGTCACATTACTGGCAACAGTCGCTCATCACTTTTGCTGGGTTGTGTACATACTGTGAGTCTGAGAGCTGAACTGGTTGCCTTGAGTTGTTGTTGCTGTTGACTAGACTTCGCAAATGAAGATTTTGGGATAAGCCTGCGCAATGGATTTTTTAGGTGAGGCACAGTGTGCGCAGAACTGGCCCCACCCCCTTTACTCCTCAGGTTCATCTTGCCACGGCCGAGCACGCTCGGACGGTGACAGCGAGTTCCTCGGGATTCGAACCGGTGTCCTCAAAGGAGGAGCCGGCTCCACAGGCGGCGACTTACACCACTTGGCCAACGCCCGCCGCCCGTTTCAGATTAACATTAAAGAAAAAAAACCCCAGCAAACAGAAAAACAATAATGTCAGGTTGTTGAGCAATCCTGGGAGCCCACGTGGGTCAGAGCACCAGAGGAAGACCTCGCCTTATCCTCTCTGCCACCGAATGACACAAACGTGGCACTGCAGCCACACCTGCAACATGGGCTGGGGCAGGTTGCCTTGAGTGGTACTCTCCCCAACCACATTGTGAGACATCTTAGCCCCACAGTGAATAGCATTTCAACCCCCACACTAAGAACCACTGAAAGGAATATTGCAATGAAGCTACTGCCTCCTTACCAAGTATTGACTCAAGTAAAATTTGCATTTAAAATAATGCTCATTCAGAAGTGCAGAAACCTCCGTCCCCCCCACCAAGACAATATTTTGGATGGTATTAAGAAGAATTTAAAGAGTTTTTTGTGGGAGGAAGGAAATTTTGGGACTATTCTTATAATTGGATTGTCTTTCTTACATAAAACCCAAAAAGTGTTCACAATGAAAGCAAAAGGATGACAAGGGGAAATGTTTCTGGAAAATGTTTCTATTTCTGGTGCTTACTCCCTTTTGCTCCTTCTTTGTTGCAGAAATGCTGCACCTGGTCATACAATGTGATGGGTGATGCTCATACAGCTAACAAATTCTCCTTGTCTGGCTGTCAAAGGCATGGATTTATCTCGGCGTGTCAGTCACGGCTCACAACAAAGCAGTGAGATTTGTAAACTACAGGCTTGTTTTAGGCATAAAATGAAAAGGAAGAGTCATTTATTTATTTATTAACCTGAAAAATGCTGAAGATGGAAATGACCCCTTCAGTGTGACAGGATCCATGTGTTTCTCTCCTAAGCACACATGGAGTCCTCATAAAAGCAGACTGAGGTGAGGTGGCTGCCAGTCCCTCCCGACAGTAGGTTGTCACTGAGATGTCTTCCAAACACGAGTAAGCTTCATGGTAGTACACAGTGGTGCTGGAGATGATGAGAAATCCACAAAGTTTTAACTTCCCATGCCCTCCTGCATTTGCCATTAATGACCTTTCCATTCAAAACAGTTGACAGTTTTGTTTGGTAAATGCAAATTCAAATTTGGTAAATATCAAGATACTAAGAACATATCTTGATAAAGGGTGTCCCTTTCTTCATTCCCACTGACGTACCCCTTCCTGCCCCCTTGTCCCCCCCAGAATATTCAGTGAAATAGTATCAACATATTGAGCTGAACAGGGATTTTTCCTTTTTTGAAAACAAAAGGCTACCACATCCCAGAGAATTCTCAAAAAATGTGAAACACTTGACAATATTAATCAACAACCTGATTTATGTGTTGCCAATATAAGTCATGTCTGGGTGTAAGATGTCATTGTAGATGTCAGTTAAAAAAAAAAAGAGAAAAATGGATGGAAAAGAAAAGAGGTGGGAGAGGCAAAGCTGCAGAACTAAATCCAAGCGTTTTGTAAGTTGACATTAAAACACTGATTTCACATTAATGATAGTATTCTGCTGAAAAGGATAAAATGGATATAAGGTTTTGAAAGACTGGTTTCCTACAACCTGGGATTCAGTCCCTTGAGAAATTGCTTCTACACCGACTCAAAGGAACTGGTACCACAAGGCCTGCTGCATAAATACCTTTGTTTCTCTCACAGCAATAAGGAGTTTGTTACTAACAATGCATCACACCACCGAACTCACTGCAAGTGCTGTCAGGACAGCACAGAAAATTTATAAATTCTCAGTGTTTTCTGGCTAATGGTTTTATAGCCAGAGTACCTTCACAGATTCCACTCATAGTTATATGCAAATTTCATTGAAAATGGGAAATACTATTTCAGTTTTGTTTTGGTTGCTTTGTTTTGTTTCATTTAGATGTTTGGGGGTTTTTTTGCATTTGTAGAGACTGTACTGTTGGCAAGACTTTCTGAACTTGTTGTTTTTCTAGAGCCACTCTGTACATTTTCAAATTAAGTATTTCTTCATAATAAGATATGTCAAACTTCATTTTGCAGTGAATCAAAGAGATTCTGCATTGAAGCGCCTGGGGAGAATTTTAGAAACTGAAGCGTGCCTAGAATTAAAACCCGAGGTTAGGCAGTTTATCCTAAAACTCAGATTAAATGGCAAAGATTCCCAGCAGGTGATAAAGGATGTGGTCTGTAGAAAATATTCTAGGATAATTAGGAACATTTGATTAATTACTTGTTTTGCTTCATTTTAGTGTTCCAACGTGACAAAGTTTCATTGACATACTGCTCACATGCTTACATTGACTTGCCAGTATGTATTTCTGGAACTCATCAGAGGCACTACCTGAGTCTGAGGTCTGGTCTTATTTATCACGCTTAAAAGCTCAAGGTCTGATTTATATTTGCTTAAAATCTTCACAAAACCCCCCCAGACTCTAGAGGCAGTGATGTTAGTGCCTCAAAAGGTGGCAGTCTGCCTCTGAATTATAAGGGAAAGCATGCTCCAAAGTTGAGGGAAACAGAGAGGTGGCGAACAGTACGGAAATCTCAATACTGCAAAGTGTTAACACTCAAGTATTGCTCCACTAAAGCACTTCAAATGAGTGACAAGTCCCAAAAACCGACCCATGCAAACCTATTTGTCTGGACTGATAAGAGACTTTTGTCCATTGGAAAACTGCGTCCATGCCTCCTTCTGTGACACAGGACACACAGCTGGGTTGTTTACATCAATTCTAGTAAAAGTCTGCGTAGACCAATTTTCCTGTAGTGGAGTCAGCTTATCTGTTTCTGTTTCCAGCAGCAGATTGGTGGACAGAAAAGGAAAGAAAACAAGTAACACATTCAGGATGGTATGAACCATTGACCTACATTAAAAAAAAAAAAAAAAAAAAAGGAAAAAAAAGGAAAGGAAAAAAAATCCAGTTTGTGCAGTGGCTTAGTTTCAGAGTACTTCTATTAAAAATTAAAATTTAGAGAAATTGATCTACATTTGCTTTATGAATATTGTTCCCATCAGATGCTTCAATATATGCACTGATAAATAAAGGCATTCAACATCAACACTCATTATTAACAAAATAATTGCCCTAGATACAGAATAATCTGAAATTTTGTCTTGTATGTATAGCTGTGTGTACATAAATTTTTAGGTGTATATATATATATACACAAAGCATGTATACATGCTGCTATCATGTTCATGAAAGACCATTTGTCAGGTGTTATATGGATGATTCCGAGTGGATATTCTACACCAATTCCTCTACTGAAATTATTAAAAGATAATCATATTAAGAGAAAAAAATCCATATGTATATTCCAATATTTTTACCATATCTGTAAAAATTGTGATGTCCTAGGAAAAGGAAATTTCTTCACTGAAATTACAGTCTGTCAGAGATGAAAGCTAAATGTCTTTAATGATTTGCTGTTTTATAGGCATGAATAAGAATGAAGCTCTTTTCCAGTTTGTTTTATCACTCAAAACCTGTTTAGGACATAATTTCTATGATCATGATTATCCAGACATGGTTTCAAAGTGTATACCCTTTCCATCTCTTCTCATCTACTACTACTAAAACTGTATGGAAATATTTGAGTCTTTTCTTTTTTACATCTGCTCCTGCTCTAGAATCCATCAGTCTTAGGGTACTTATAAAATAGAAGATAGGAAAAACTAAGAAGTTCCACCTAAGAAAGGATGAGCTACCTGTCTTCATGTTTCTTACAGAAAGAGACTTCCTTTTCTCTCCATATTTATAAAAAAAAGTATGTCTTTGTAGCAAAGATTTCCCACACATCAGCTTTTTTTCCATGCTTCATATTGGGCCAGCCAGCATTCATAATATTTCTGTGCAAAGCATCAGATACTTTAAAATAAAACAGATGTTGCAATTATTCTGATTATTTTAGTGCTGTTTCATACTTTTATAAAAAATTTACCTTTTTCTTTAATATTAGAAATATTATAATAAAATTAAAATAATGCCAGAAAAAAACACTCTTTATGCAGAGAGAACACCTCCATAAAGGAATGTTTTCTTTGAACAATAATACTGCATCAGAGAGAGGGTCATTACATAAATAGTACAGTTTCAGAAAAACATTAATCTTACAGTTCAATAAAAATTATCAAATGTCATAGCAAAATGCACCTGACCAAATCTGTGAAATATTTCAAAAACAGAGAAGGTTTGTAAATGTGTTTGTTTTGTTAAACTTAGAGTATTGAATTAAAAGCATTCACTTCTGCATTCTCCTGATTGCTTTTTTTCCTTTACAAGGGGAGCATCAGTGCATGTGAACAAAACAGTTCCACTCAGTAAGGCACATAGCTCAGAGCATTCTGTCTCATTTTCAGTGACCTGGAAAACACAAAGGCTGTTGTGCTGGAAAAATTGAAAAAATAAAAAAAATATAAAAAAGGGGGAGGAAAAAAGAGAGAGAGAAAAAATACTTAAGAGTTTAGCTGTATGCAAATAGTATCTTCATCATCAACATAAATTTGAAACCTATCAGTTTCCTTGGAGAAAATAATTATCAAAGAAATGAAACCATGGTGCAATGTCTCACCATGGTTTCATTTAGGCAATACTGAGAAACAACAATGATAATGAATTTGAAAAGCATCTCTCTTACTGTCACAAAAAAATAGAAATAAATAAAAGACAAAAAAGCCAGACATTGGAAAAAGCAATGTCACAAAGCCTCTCACAGAAGAACTCTTATCACATAGGACACTGACTGAAGCACTATTTTACTTCACATTATTTTTTTGAGAAGTACTGCACAACATAATGAGACATTATTCTGGTTATCCAAAATCAATTGAAATAAATTCCAGAATTATCACACAGTGATGACAATTCCACCTATCCACATTGAAATAAAGAAGATAATAGGCCTTCTTTCTAATGCTGTATACATAACCTTTTTCCATAGTCTCACTATCACAAGGATAGTAACAAGGATACGTGTTACTGCTTCTTCTTCTCTGCTGCAGAATGACCATGTCACTCACCTGGCAAGCATTTAGCCTTCAGGGCAAGATGCAGGCACAAAAGGACATCAGTTTGGGATGAACAGTAAGGGAATTTGGGCAGCAATAATGCTGGGTAATGTTAAGGTAACAACCCAGATGATGAGAAAGATCACTGAGAGGCACTGTATGGACACGATAAAAACTTTGCTGACCGTGGCAGTATTTCCTGTAAGTTTTCACATCATAGATGTTTGTAGGCAAAATTTAATGGAGCTCTGACATTGGCTATGGGACCAGAGCATGAGTGGGACTGCAGGTATGCAAAAGTGATTAGTCAAGTAGAAGAGGAAAAGCTATTTCTACAGTAAAAGGTTCCTCTCACCTAGAGCCATGATGTTTACTTGTTACTGTTTGGTTTTAATGAGACACCTTGTTGGTGGCCAATGGAAATTTCTGAAGCACTGACAGCACAAGCTCAGCTCGTGATGTTTGTAGTGGAATAAGTACAAATTAATAGGTAAACCTCCAAGAGCCTGAGACTTGCTTTTGTGGTCATACTTTGCAAAATTTACATCTGTAATTCAATTACGTATAGAAATTGTAATACTGCTACTCCCAACTTCCAGACGACTAAAAGGCTTAATCATTTACATGAAGACAGATGTGCAAGCTGAGCACACATTTCAAAACTCAAAGCAGATCTCTCCTTGCAAACTGGAAAAGATGGTCTTTGTCTTGCTAAAAGTATCCATCAGTGACCAACACCCTCATTGTAAGTTAGTCTTTATATTATAAATCCAAACATCTGTAGAAATTCATACCTATCCTCATATTGCAGTCAATGTTTAGCTATTATGGTGCAGTGTAGGTGACACTGGTTTTCTGTATCTTCCATCTTAGTTCTAGTCTAGAGCTGATCACTCTTGCTAAAATTACAGGCATTAATAGTAGGTGAAAAACAACAGTACAATAGAATCATCAGAATAAATCAGTACAATACAATAGAGCCTACAAGGACTACTGTATTTTGTTCAGTGTAAATATACAATTAATCATGTTTGTTTTTAAAAGCAGTGAAATATACAATAGCATGATGGATTTTTTTTTTAGCATTCTTCTCATGAAGGTAATTCAGAAATAGGATCAACTTTGTATTGAAAGATATTAGCAATTATCCCTGCTTTTAAATTGGAGAAAAAGGAAGAAAAAGAATAAAACTTACTTTAAAATGGCAATTTAATGAGTAAGTGAAATCACAGAAGAATAATCTCTGATTAGCATATTATGTAAAAACATTGAAACTATGAGGAAGCTTTTTTTTTAAGTGTCCAGTGTCTCTACAAAAATCATATAACAATAGTAATGAAGCTTAAGCAAAATACATAAATCTCAGCCTAGTATCCATATTTGTAATTTTAAAATGCAATCTAACAAATTATTATGTTGCCTCACACAGTCTTATATAACACATGTAAGACCAGAAAAAGTGAAATGCATCATAGCTAAATGTAAGAGGAACATAAACAACAAATTCTGTCAATAGAATATGTAATTATCAAGAAATTTGCCAAGATTTCTTATTGATGTTACACTCAATACAATCCAGATTGTGTTGCTTGTGTCATGAAATTACATATGAGTTGTAACACATAGTCACCCACACTCCAATCATCTCTGCAAAACTATGTGAGTGTATTTGCACCTTTAGATCAGTAAAAGAAATTGGAAAAAATATTTGAATACAGGAAAATCTTAAATGAAGATAACACCCCTCTGGAGGCCTCTGAGGTGAAAGCTGTTGCTCATTACCAGCTGCTCAGACAGGGTAATAATGAAGACCATATCACTAAATACATCCTCAGCTATATATATGGACACTGTCTTCATGTGAATTTCTTCTTGTCCATTTTCCTGCATGAAAATTTGCCTTGACAGTCCTTGCATCCTTCTATTTCCTCTTGTGGTGTAAAATTGTCTTCTATTCCCCTGAACATCAAGAAGACAGCTACTTCCCAGACACAGAAGCAGGCAGCCCTTTTCCAAAGTTTCCAAAAGTTCAAATCAAGCTATAACTGACAAGTCAGGCTGAAATGTTTTGGAGACTTCTCTACTGAGAGAAAAGCTCTGAATATATGTGTCAAAATAAAGCTCACCAGATCCTTGCCCCACTCCTTATCTTAGCCTCCTGGGAGTCTTGCTGAAAGGCTACTGAGGCTCCAAGATGCAGAACTCAGGCATGTGGACAGCCCTAGTGCATGCACAGCAGTCACTGGTTGCCAGATGGAGATCCAGGAGCTAGATTTGGCAAGAGATGATGCTCCCATATACATTTAACAGGCATCCATCCCTGGTGGGCCCTGTCCCTGTTCACAGGTGGGTGTCTTTGATCTATAGCACCTGTTGAGCAGGATTCCTTGTACACTGGAAGGAATTTGCACAAGCTCTGGAGAGAAACTTTCCTGGTGATCCAAGTTCATTCAGATGACTACCTGTGTTTTTACTGAGGCTTGCTGAGTTAGAAGCCTCCTCATAGAACACTTTGGTCTCAACAAATCACTCTTAGCCTAAGAGGTATCTGTCACTGAAATCCATATACAGAAGTAATCTTCTCTGGGATGAGATTACTGGTAGTTCCCATTCCCAAAGACTGTCCTCCTGTGAAGAACCAGAGAGAGAGTGTGCCTCAGTGTGGGAAAGGTTTTACTGTCCTCTCACACTTCCACAGCAGGATAATTTCTAGTCCTGCACATAAAAGGATCTGGACCTGCATTTATAATGACATGTTTAGATTATTGTCCTTGTATACCATACAATCTCTAAGTCATTTATGCAATTTTTTCATCACAGCTTTCCTGAACCTGATTCACAAAGACTGAATTACAAAGCACAGATCCTTAGACAGGAAGAGGTGATGAATGGAACATAAATCTTGACACACTGCCTGTTATTTAACCATAATTTTAATAGTCCTGTTTTCACAGCATGTTTTCTACTTGCAGTCTGTTGCCTACCCTGAGAAATCAAATAAATAATTTCCAAGACTGCAGTCTTGTGAAGAGTTCCTTGAAGTCTTCAAGGCTGTTTCCACTTATTTTGCCATGGAACAGAAGGAAAAGACAGCATCAATCCAACCTTGTCTTGAATTTTGTACTGAGTACCAGTACATATGCACTGAAGTACTTTCCTTCAGGAAGCTGTGTTTTATTGCTTTGTTTGGGTTGAGTTACATGATTTTGGTATTTATTTTGTCAATATCAGAATCTGTATATAATATAATAATATAATACGATATACTATACTAAATATACTANTGCTTAAAATATTTCCAGCAGTGTACAATATGTTATTCAGATCGTAGAAGAATGTTGACTTACTGGAATTATTATAGTAACAGCATTGATAGATACCATATAGAGCTGAGAATATCTTTCATAATAACTTCTCTCTCTTTCACTTTCTGTTAGAAAAACTGACCAAGCTTTTAGTGCCTGTGCTGTCTGGAGAAATGGTGCATTTTTGCTAATGTAGCCATTTTAATAGAACAAGCTTTGACAAGTAGATGGTGTATGGAAAAACTGGGGAAATGTTTTCAAATAGCTCATGTGTATGAAAAGACTTGCTTCAAGCACTGCTTTAATACATTTTCCCACAATACTTTAAGATGCTTTCAGAGGGTTCCAGTTATTTACCTCAATTCACCCACAGACAAAGGATCTTACACGTACCTTCTTATTTAAGAAGCTGGTGAAGATTTCTGTATTAGTACCTAACAGAACTGACAAATCAGTAATTTTCTCCTATCTTCGCTTTTACACTACAAAGAGGATTAGTTGAGAAGTCTTAGTCACTTGCCATGTTTTAACACAAATCCACGTGCATATCACTGTAGATAAATCTTGCCGAAGAAGAAAGACCTAAACTTCTAAGCAAGCTGAAATTGAAAACACTTGGACAACTGATGCTCTCTAGAGGTGAACCTAACAAAAAAATAGAGGACCACTTTGATTCTTCTTGTCACAAGCTTAATGAAGAGGAGCTCTATGCCTTTCATGGAAACAAATCTTCCATCCAGTCAGACACATCCTAACTCCTAATTATACATTAAGTTGGCCCAAACTTTCATTCAATTATCAAGCTTCTTGGATAAGTCTTAGTTTTTTGGTTTTGTGTTTTGGTTTTTTTGTTTGTTTGTTTCTTCACAAGCACCTTTATAGTCTTGGACAGATTCTTCCCTCAACTTATTTTCTGAAGACTTTCTTACATATGGGAAAGATAGTGGTTGCAGTTGTTGAGAATATTTAAGTGTCCGAAGCATAGAGCTGGCAGCTGAGTGAAGCATATGTCATTTCTCTTTCAACTAATTCACACTAGATTTTGAAGAACACTGCAAATGCCAGGCCTTTAGGACCTTGGAGAGAAGGAACCGCTATACATCACCTCCTTTTCTATTTCTCCATTGACTGCCCTATCTTTGTTGAATTGAACACCAGCATCCTGTCTTCACAGTTTGTATTCATTTCAGCTTATCTCCTCTGCTAACTGTTCCTGCAAATTCACTCTCAAAAAGATAATTATGACAAAATCAGTCTTAAACTTTTAAAACAAGAAATATTCTTTCTCATACTGTCCACTGAGACACTCACAGTAAATACCTTACAGCCGCTCTATTAATTAACTCAGAACCTCTTCCAGAATGTATTTGTCAATACACCAACAGAGTGTTCATCAGAAATATGGCCATTCCTCCTTAGCCTGCTTGTGACTGCTTTTATAAAGAGCCTAACAAAGTGGGGTCATAGTGACTGAGTGACATAGGCCTTCTCTAGGCAGTATGGTTGTTGTATTACAAAAGTAGACATATGAGAGACAGTTCAGTTGCCTAAATAATCTAGTGACATCTCTAATGCTAAGTATCTGAGATGTAAGCATAAGGCTCCAAGGATGTAGATCCCACAGCTCTCTGTGTGATCTGTTCCTGTGTTTGAACATTTTCATTATAAAAAATGTGACATTTCATGACAAATGCAAAGAAACTCCTACATTGCAGCTTGTGACTGGTGCCTCTCCTCCTTTCCCTCTGTGTCTCTTAAAGAGATTTTAACCTCTCCTTCTCGGCACTGTCACTTTAAACAAGTTTATCTAAGATCCCCTGAAATATTTTCCTGTATGAATAGCTCTCCTAGGCTCTCCTCCTACATCATGTGCTTTGGTGTCTTACCATCTTGAAAGCCTTCCTGGCCATGCTCCAATGTGTCCATGTTGTTGTTGTGAGTTTGTTGCTCACTAAGTCCCCAAAGTTGATTTGTTTGTTTGTTTGGCTGGCTGGCTCTTATTTTGGCAAAGCTGCTTTCAGGGCAGTGAACCTCCGATCTGTGCTGCTGGGGTAATGCTAACTTCAGTGCAAGAACTTGTGCTTGCTGCATGATATCACGTTTTGTTGAGGTTAACTGCTTTTTACTACTCTGGAACTACATTTATTCATATGGGGAGAGAACCCTTATTGCCTCTTCAGTCTGGAAATCCAAGAAATATCTGCAGCAGTAGACACATAGACATCAAAATGAAATTGTGCAAGCTTCGTAAAATACCAGCTGATTATCTCAGAAAAACAGTACTTTCATTTCCCAGCCTGGTAAACTCATGGAAGGGGTTACCTCAAAATAAATGCTTTCATTAGATAAACAATAGGAAGAAATGCTTTTAGGTTGGCCCATGGACTATGTTTGGTTCTCTTTCAACCTCTTTCACAATACACTCTTTTAAGTTTTTAGCTGCAAAGTAAAGCACCCAGGAAAGAAGGGGTGATCTTAACAAACACCTAAAAAAAACCCCAAACAACAAACAAACAAAAAAACCCAACAAAACAAACACACAGAAATAAGAAAGAACAGAAACTGCAGAATTTCAGTGCAGGCAATTGTATGTATACTTTGGTACAAAATTGATAACAAACACTCTCAAATTTAATTTCCCTCCACAGCACAAATCTTATTCTAGTCTCTGTAACTATGAAGCATTTAAGCACAGCCAAGATTTCTCCTGCTTTCAAAAGTGGAAAGCCATTGGATGCAAAGTGTTGGATGAGGTTCCACCTTAGAAAGGATTTGGTGAGCACAAAACTTGTATGACATAGCTCCAGTTAACATATCCTCATTATAAGGAATAAAGAACTGTCTCTGGTGCTACTGGCATGATCCACATCTTCATAGAATCATAGAATGGTTTGGGTTGGAAGGGATCTTAAAGATCACCAGTTCCAACAACCCTGCCATGGACTGGGACACTTCCCACTACACTGGGTTGATCAAGCCTACAGGTGTTTTGTTCTGTAATCCTAAGGGACCAATATGTGTGAACAAAAAGTGCCAACATAGCATTAGAAGACACTAGGCAAAGATATGTATGCATTGAAAGACATTAATAAATCTACTAAGAAAACCTTCCCATTGTCCATATTTTTTATCCCTAATATTATTATTTATTTGTAACTAATTCTCAAAGAGTTATGATTGTCCTGGTTTTCAGTCAAAGTCAAAATGTATAAGCAGGATAGGCCCTGAAATGCAGACTTGTGAGTCATGCCTTGTATAATGGAAATTCAGGCTGAAAAGGTTTATACAAAATATTTACATAATGCTTTTCTTAGGAAAAAAGTTCAAAATATATGGAGAGTGCTGTTTAAAAATCCTAGACAGAAAAGGAGGCAATATCAATGTAGGCTGGATTCAGTAAAAGGCATTTTCTTTGTTGAACATCATATAATGTCATTCAAAATGTGCTGCTAATTTTGTTCCTCAGATAATTAATGCTGTTGATCAGCTTCCTCTCTCCAGTGTAACTCCAGTTATGCCTTATTCCAAAATACTGAACTTCGTACAAGCTCAGTAAAGTTTGTTTTTAAAAGCTCATGATGTAGCTTTAACCTCTCAGGCATGAGGGGAAGTTCTGATGAAAGGAGTGGCACAGGATCAGCTTTTGAACAGATTTGGCAATTTTTTGTTTTAATTCAGGCAAAATATTCTGAAGTTCAAATAACATGAATCAAAGCACTCATTCTGGGGAAAAAATGCCATGATTTAAAAACTAACAAAAAACCTGACAGAAACATTTTGACAGACTGTTTAAACTGTTATTTAGTTTGGGAGTGATGATAAATAGGAAAAAGATGAAGGAAGAAGAAGGGAATAGAGTCCAGAAGGTTTGGTAGTTTGTCTCTAAGTCATTTGAATTTTAAAGCACTTAGAACTTACTGCCACTTTAAAAATCAAGACCTTATTTTCAGTGCTTTTGCTTGGATTAGAGAAGATTGACTCAGCCACAGTATTCCCCTGATGCAGCAAATTGAAAATTGTTTCATCTGTCCAAGCTCCAGGGAAAGGTAAGGAACACAGTACCATGATGTCACTTTCAAAAAGCTCTCCTTTAATGGAATTTCAAACTGCACTCAGAACCTGGGAGACCTGGAATGGAAGCCATCTGAGTGCTACTTGTACTTTCCTGATTCTGGAGACTACATTAAGCTGATCCAGCAAGTCACAAATTACTGTGTCTTTTGTCCCAACTTCTAGCAACCGCCGGTGAAATCAGTAAATCCTTGTTCAGTTTGAAAAACTATAGAGAGACTTTAGAATTATATTCTTCCAGCAGCAAGCATTGCATCCAGCATAGAAAATGAGAGCATAACCACACTGAAAGGACTCCACCATTTCAGCATCCTAAGTTCATTATAAAGGAATGTCAACTATGTTCTTATGTCTCCTTTTTGTATTTTGAGCATCCTCTGCAAAATCTTGCAACATTTCCAAACATATGCACATACATGACATGCCATGTAGCAGAAAGTATGCTGTGCTCACAGACAATATATTAACATTGACTCAGAGACCTAAATGTGTCAAGAGATTGAGCACAGAGACCTCCTCAGACAGATTGAAGAGATGCGTGTCTAAAGCCATCTCTGTCTCTTAAACATGCATACTGTCTGGGCAGCTCTGAAATATGTACCTCTGCAGAGCTTGAAACTGTGCTGCAGAGCAAGCACACAGGATACTATCACTACTTTTCTTAAAAATAAATTTAAAAAAATTGTGCAGAAACAAAGAACTTTGGGTAGAAAAAAAAAAGGAAAAATGGTCAGAAGAGGTAACACTGTCTTCCATCACTTATGACTCACTCCAGAAACGTAAGACATATTTTTTCATGATCACTTTAGGCTACAGAATAATAGGCATAGGTAGCTCTTTAGAAGCCACAGAATGAAACCAGTGTATTCAATGGCTGTTATTATCTGTACTACAATCCTTTTAAAAAAAATTTTTCCCCTAGTATGAACAAAACCATCCTAAGATTCACAGAATTGCTTAGGTTGGAGGGCACCTTTGGAGACCATACTCGTGATCTTCTTGAACAGAATCAAGGACCTGAGTCTTCAGTGCACAGAACTGTGCTGTAGGCCATCATTTTCCTGGTATTAAGAAAATTACAGAGTCTGTCCCAAACAGACCTGAAAACAAAAGCAATAAACTTACTGAAGCTTGAGAAGCTGACAACCTCCTGCTTACAAGTGTTTCAGTTAACATTCATACATGCATTTCACTGTAGCTTTGTTCTGATGATTGGTGTGTTATAATGGACTGTAATTGGATTCATAGTGATTAAGGATTTTTCCATTACCACCTTTCAATCAATCTTTTCAGAAAGAAAAGTGTCTTGTCTCATTTAGAAGAGACCTGAATTTCAACAAGGGAAATTGCAGACATTTTATCCATTGATAACAACAGATGCTTTCATTTTAGAATTCATGTCAACTACCAAAGTTTGTTTGGTTAGCAATAATAAAAACTGGGACTTATAACTTCTATCTTGGTATGTTCATATCAGTTATTAAGAGTTGTTCCTTTTTAACTGATCTAACCCCTAAGAATTTTTCTCTAGTTTATGAATAAGAAAAATGAGTCATAGCTAAAGGACTGAAACAGAGCTCTAAGTGGCACCTGTACTGTACAATAACAAAAGGACCAGTCAATTCAGTTAGAGCAAACTTACCTTATGTGTCAGAAAAGATGAGGGTAAACACAGCAATTCAATTCTAAGAACAGGATTAAGTTCTATATTAAGACTGAAAGTTAGGGTGGAAGTAAGGGATTCTTGCTTCTGGAAAGAAGGGGCATGGCTTCAGGTCATGGGGAAAACATGGTGGGCGGAGGATCTGTCCACCATTGGTTTTCATTGTCCTGGACTCGTTGAGAATGTTTGCATGTAAATCACCCCCTCTTTGTACATTTTTGTTATTAGTACTGTTGCTGTTACTGTTTGCTTTCTTGTGTCATTGCTGTTTCCAGTAAATTGTTCTTCAATCTGTGATCTCTGCCTTTTGTATATTCCATCAGTGGGGAGTGTCTTGTGGTTTTGGTTTTCTCTTAGTGGGAGTACTAAACTGGGGAATACCATTCTTAAACCACAACAAATATCATGTTCAATTTGGAACATCGTCATCAAGAAAAATATGAAACAGCTGCTTCGTTTGGAAGAAAAACTGACCATTTTTGAAGGACTAAAAATATTCCCCATGAAAAAGGTTAGAAAGAAGTGCAGTTGGTTAGTCTGGAGAAGAAAATGTGGAGAGAATGTGTGTTGTGATTCTTGGCATATGTATGATGCTGCCTGCTGCAAGGAAAACAAAACCAACCAACTTTCCAAGTCCAGGACAAACTACTTAAACTGAGGCGTGGGAGGTTTAGAGTGTTTTAGAGTCTCTTCAGGAATCCCTCAGTAATAAAATGGAAAATAAGTAAATTCCAGTAGTTTTGAAAGAGAAGGAAGTAGATATCATTTTCATATCATTTATCCATGGAAATGTAAGAAATAGAATAACTAAGATGCATAAAAGGAAAAATCCTGTGCCTAAAATAATATTATTTTATTTACAAGAAAGAAGAGAGGGGGAATAACAGGTCACAGGTGTTAATGGGCTAAAATCTATTATTTATTCAATATCAGACTATTTTATGTGTTTAAGGAGTTTTTCACGTTCTTAATAAATAGGTGTTTAGGTAGTATAAAAGTTTCTATTTAGAAGATATTTTAGCACTAATTAAATGATTATGGTTGAAGAAATTGAACAGCATCAAATGAGCATTCTCAGTTCTCACTGAAGGATTCAAATGTGCCTTCCTTAGTTTCTGTATTTGATCTGCAGGATGAATGGAAACATCTCAAGCAAGCAGTTAATGGATTTTCTTTAAAATAAAAGAATTCTTGCACTGGTTTTTGCAATCTCCATTTAGTTTTAAGAAATGATCACTTTTAATATTTCTTACAGTAGGTGAAGGCAAATTTTGTTTCTTTTCTAAAGGTTTGATCCAATGTGCTCCAAGCAGATGGAAGCATTTCCTGTTAGCTAGTTTTTGAAAATTTGACCTCTAGCTACTGATTATTTCTAGATATTATTATTGTTTGTCACATTACAATAGGAATCAGATGTTCTGACCAAAATAAAATACTGTAGATATCTACTGCAACAATAAAAAGAAGTCAAAACATGACTCCCACACAGGGAGCTTACTGTTATTTTATCATGCTACCTATCATCTATTTCATGCAAATTCATAATCAGTAGTAATCAAAGCTGACTGTTTGCAGAACAAAGGTGACCCAACCCTAAAGTATATTAAGTATGAAGTTATTAAAAGATCCTCAAAATCCTAAAAAGTCTCAAAGATTGAAGTCTCTGAAACCAAACTGGTTCTTTTCTTTCTGTTCTAATGTATAGCTTTATATTTGACATGACGCATGCAAACTGTGCACTACATACAGTTAATCACTGTTCTGAAGATTAGTAAAATAAAGCAAAATAAAATAATAATGACCACCAGCAGCAAATAAGATTATTTCCACAACAGGATGCTGCAAATATTTCAGAGAATAAAGAACATTTTAATTTTAGGCTGTTTGCTCTGCTAGCCAGGTGGAAATTAACTTCCCATTTTTTCATCTTCTTCTTCGCAATCTATAGAAGACCATCTAATACACAAGGATTTCTGTATGTCATTGTAGAAGTCTTAGAACTTTCTATCTAAAAAAGCCTGATTAAAATCAGATGAACAAGTTATGCTGTGCAATCCTCTTCACTGAGTTTTACACTGTTCAAACAGATAAATTTTGGCTAAAAACAAATTGTAGAGTGCTTTTTTTTTTTTTTTTAATAATGGAGAAATCTAAATACCTTTTTGTCAGAATAAGCTTTCCAAAACTTGTGTTGAGTCTTTTATTCTTTTTTAATTTTTTTTTCTTTTTATGTTTAGTAAATGCCAATGGGACAAAATCAAGACCATGGCTTTCCATATGTCAAATTAAAATACAGGAAAACCGTACAGTCTTTGAGTTTCTCCAAGACTGAAAAAATTATATTTGGTTTTCCTTAGACTTTTTTATTGCAACAAAAAACAGTTTTCAGAGAACATATCTTGCCATTCCAACTACTCTGGTTTGCACATATACTGTTTTTTTTGTTTGTTTGTTTGGGTTTTTGTTTTGTTTTGTTTTTGTTGTTGTTGTTGTTGTT
>VXAU01002296.1:89147-108421 GCA_013399695.1 Formicarius rufipectus
GTTTTGTTTTGGTTTTTTTTTTTTTTTTAGTTCATATTTTTTAATAGCCTGGTGCACAACCTGCAAGTTTGTTTTGTTTGTTTTCCTAAGGAGTATTCTCCTAATGCCTAAGAAAATCAAGGATATACTTCTTATGAGTACTGCTACTACTAAGAATATAAGAAGAAGTCAGATAACGTTTCAGAGGCAAGAATCATTGTAGTATATCTTTGATAACTTGAGGAAAGCAGCTTTAGGGTTCATTCAGCCTTGTTTGCTGAGTTGCTTCTTAGTTTGTAGAAATAACAAGGAGCGGGGAAGTGGCAAACTCTCAGAACACCCATCTCATGGCTATGTTTTGTCCTAGCTAGTTTGCAACACCTACTTTATGTATCTTTACTAATTTTGAAGACATTTTCCCTTCCGTGAGAAAAATCATGATCCAGTCTGAAAAGTTGGAGTTAAGTCAATTAAACTGTACCATTTAATAAACTTTATCAATTCAGCTCTTCTGAATTTCAAAACACTCAAAAACAGTCCGTGAAAGACTTCACTGAAATTCTCATCAACAGACTAAAGACAGTAGAGCTGTCTTTAGAGCAGAGCTAACTTGGTATCATTTTTGCTGATGCCACAAAATTTACTGATACAGTAATTTTTCACAAATCCTGTTTTAACACTTAATCCTCCATTATTATGGACTAGATTCCCATTCTTACTTAAATTGGTGTGTGTTTGCAATATTACTGGCTAAAATACATGAGTAGTTCAAATTTAATAAGCACCAATTAATAGCAGTATCTTTTTGCTACCAACACATTTGCCAAAAGTGACTTCCTGGCATTGATATGCAGAACATATGCTTCTTCTAAGAATAACTAAGAAACAATCTGCCTAGAAATTATGTACCCCTGGCTCTATAAAGCACTGTTCATCTATATTACCAAAACTGACAGCTGATTCCAGCCTATTTACAAAAAAAACCCCAAAACCACCCAAAAAACAAACCCCACTATTTTCATTACTGTTGCTGTTATCATGCAGACACTTAAAAGAATGCAAATTCTATCAAAGAACTAACTTGGCATAACCATTCCTGTAATGAAATGTTATCATCCTAAATAATTTTATGCAAACTACATGGTGAAAATCTATAACAAACCCAATACTTATATCCATTGCTGACTTTATAAATAAGTACCTTGTACTCATGTCTCACATGAATGCTTTACAACAAAAAAACCATCTGCCATCCATCACAAAATACTGTCTATAATTTTGGATCCATAGTGATGTGCAGATGTCTACCTGCCATTAAACTGGTTTCCACATTTTGTGCCTTGTTAAATATTTGCTACCTTTTTTAAAGCACCCAATTTTCCACCAGTTAACTTTTCTAATAAGTAAATGTCTGACTCTGGAGCTGAATATACACCAATCATATCGTCGTATCAACCTGCTGCCTGCTAGCAAGTCACAAAAATTGTAGATTGATAAGGCAGAAAGCAAAACAACCTGTAGAGACCCCAGTCAATTTTCCATCTCTAGCTACAATGTAAGAAAATCCCCCTGAATTCCAGTTTTCTCCTTTCAAAGGAATGAGGCTGAGAAACACATTACTTGCTCCTGTTTGTACCTCAAATAAAGCAGCATTCATTGGGTCAGGGAGGCAAAGAGAAAACTTTGGCATAACAGCATGCTCATGTCAGATGTAGGAATTTTGGATTTGATGCCCAGGGATAACTAGTTATACAAAAGGAAACCACTACCATTGGAACAGCAAAAAGAGATTTACTTTATATGTACTCCACTATTAGTAGACTTTCCAAAGAGGCAAATTTTAATCTGTTCTCCAGACTAGGAAGATGAGGACGTGAACATATTCCTGTCACCCTACATAAACATACACAGAAACAGACAAAAAAGGCAAAAGAAAGGAGCAGCTAAAGCCTTTTGTTGGTGTTTGCCATGAAATAGGACTAATGTGGTTTAGCAGATAGATTTGTTCCTCTTGGCTGTTTAGGGTCAAAGCATGGGCTTGACTACTCTAGATGGCAATTCAGAGCCCTTTACAAAGGCAGCTGAACTAAATCACACCCTCTCCTCTTTCTATATAAACCTAAATTGCACAAATAAAGTGCCCTTAGCTGGGCACTATTGGGCAGTATGGCAACCTTGGAGAGCAAAGCAACGAAAAAAAAAAATTAAGGAGAATAATTTTGCCTATGGCATCTATTGTCCCTTTCTTTCATCTTTTTTCCAAAATCTTAAATTAGGTACTGCAGACAGATATTTAGCCCCTCTCCCCCTCAAGTTAATCTCTGCTGTGGTACATCTCATTTTGGAAAGCCACCTGAGGCAATAGTTTTGCATAGATTGTCTTGATAAAGATGATCTTGAAGTCAACCATAGAAAGCAGAGGATGTATTTCTTTGTGTGTGTGAAGAATTGCTCGATTATTAATAGGAAAATTATTAGCATAAAAGGTGGAACACAATTTAAATATCTATATAGCTATAAATGTGCATTTAAGTCATCATGACAAACTCCCTGTATAGCTAGAGCCCTTCAGGGAGTGCCGTACATTGGATGCTCAGGGGAAGATTGACTTGTCAGAATACAGGTGTCTACTGTCCCTTTTGACACTTCAGATTACCAGGGCACATATCCCAGGGGCATGGGTGTTCTACCTATCCTACCTTCTGACAAGTGCATGCAGGCATTTGGATCTCAAAAAGCTTAAGACAGCTATTTTGGGGAATCAGATGCTTCCTTTTTGCTGACCATAAGATGTATTTCCTGATAAAGAGACCATTGATTATAAAGTAAATCTATGGTAATCTGTTTTTAGCTAGATGCCTTACTCTCAGATGTCTCAGTAAGGGCAGAAGAATCTCAACTTAATGAAGCTTTGGTGTGAAATAATTAAGTCAAAGGAGCGTAAAGAAATGCTGCACTGTGAATTTATATGCACTACTAGAAGAAAATATTATGATCAATAATATGATGGGCCTTATTTCATTGAAGGTATATCTGCTGCATTTTGAGAGGTCATAACAATCTCTTAAGATCTTCCACAATCATTTTCAAAATGCTAGTATGGTGTTTTGTAATGCATTTTGACATGACAGTGGTGGATGTAAATGAATTCCCCCCCCCCTTATCCTAGTTAAAATATGGAAGACTAGGCTACTGTTATATTTTTTCTATTTGAAAGCAACAGAATAATACAATAATTTATTCAACAACAATTGCAAGCAACAACCTTAGATATGGACTTTAAAATCTATTTCAGAAGGAGACAAAAATACTTTTCTGTGTTAGCTCTGCTTTTTTTCAGTCCCAGGGTTACAAGTTTCTTAACCTCAGATTGTATCTCAGTAGCATCAATTGTTTTAGTGAATATTTCATTACCACTTGCATAGACATTCTGATCATAGCACAGTCTCACACTACAGGTAGGTCAAAGAATTATATATTATATATGCACAGATACTGAGAAATCAAGTTGTCAGCATGTCACATAAATATTTCTCTTAGGAATTATCTTCTTCTTGGTGGAGTTTTGTATTTGTATTCATGTCTTCTTTCTGATAAAATGCAAGATTATATAAATTCTGTTTTTTTCCAGTGTCTGCAAAATATTCTAATACTGTAGTGCTTTTGGTAGTTCCTCTACCATGTACTTCCTTTACTGTTTTCTGAATCTCATCAATGTTTATTCCTTATTTTAAATTACTTTTTACCACTCTAATGCATAAACCTAGGCTTGCTGCACAGTTTCTGCAGTCTGCTTACGTTCTTTCAATCTACGCAGAACTGCAACTTAAAGTAAAATATTAAAAATAACACAAATATTTACAAAAATTATCTAGGTTCTGGATATTTTGATTTCAGGATTTATACCACATTCATTTTGTTAGAGGAAACTAACATTTTAGTTGCTGTTCTGACTTCACATTCTGAAGTATTTAATCCATAGTAATTGCTATAAAAATATCTGCTATTTGTCCATACACAGCATGGTTAGACTAGAGAGCAAAGATATCACTCCACTTGTGCAATCAATCCTTAAAAGCACCCTAAAGTTTTCTGCTGTCCTAAAGTTTTCTACTGACTTTAGATGGGCAAATGAATTGGATTTAACTCAAGCAGAGATTTCTAGTATTTCTTTATCTGGTACAAACAATACTCTTGATGGCATCGTGTTCTCCTCTCTTATCTCAGATGAATGATGACAATTTAGCTAAAGTTACCAGAATACTCCTGTCTTTGTCCTTTTTGGAAAAATAAGCTATGGTAAAATCAATCTGTCAAAACCTTATCCACACCTCAGAGAGACAAAACCACATGGAAGAACAAGTGTGTTTATTACATAGCAGTTGTCTTCTTATTGACTCAGCATGTTTTACAACCTTTAGTATATTTCCCCCCATTTTATTTTATATTTGTAAATTAGCCAGATCAGTAAATGAGCATGTCTCAGTATATTTGGATTTGGTTAAGTTTCAGCCCACATTGTTTAAATCAGGAAATATGAATTTATAACAATCTTTCCCAATGCAGTTTCTAGGGAATAGGAGTTTCAGGAATAACTGTCTGGGCTGCAGTAATGACAAACACCTAGTTTTCAAATGCAACATCTTCATAAGCATTTTGCAGTTTAAGGTACAGTGTCAGCTTGCCGCTATGGCCTGTGTGTATTTTTGTTGTCCCTACATGGAGAATTAAAGACTTAAATAACAAACAAAACAGAATGGCTGAGTAATTTCAGTGCTACACTCTTTAAGTATTTTGTTCTCTAAGACAAACTCCTTTCAATATCAATATTTTTATACTTCACAAAATCTGAAGAGGTTGTGCAGGTGCTGCTGCTGATAACTGTTTATAGAAAGCTAACTAAAGGTGATATTTCACACCACCAAAATCCGGTTTAGCTCAGTACAGCCCAGACATAGAAAGAAGATGTTCCCAGAAGAATACGTGGGCTGACTGAGACATGATCTTTATTTATGGCTTCCCCATTTCTCATCTGATTCACAGAGGGAGAGGCTATACTATAATGACTGCACAACAATTTGGAGAAGCACCACCTTTGAATTCATGTCTGCGTGTGATTGATAATGTAGTTCTTACTCGCATCAAGCATGAGCACGCTGATAATTTTTAATCAAATGAGGATCACTTTGACACGAAATTTGTTTTTTATAGTACATATTTAAAATACGTTTCTTTTGTAGTGATAATTTTGAAACCATTACCACTTGTCATTTCAATTAATAGAGATACAAATAATAATGTTTTTGTTAATTTCTACTAGACCAATTGCATCAGTAATTCAAATAATTGTCCAATTAAACATACTTTTGCTAATTGCACTAACCATAAATCTGTTGACTTCAGAATGATAATTAATTTCCATATTTGTATTTTTTTTTCAGTGGACTCTCCTTTGCTTGTTTTTGTGTTTCTTTTTACATAGCCTGCTGCATGCTAGCATTCTGGCATTAATCCCATAAAATCCTACACTGCAAAAATAATTCCTTTATAGAGGCTTTACACAGAGCCAGTCAGTCCTCTGCCAAAAGAAAACCTGGGTTCCCTGGTGCAGTGCTGGAACCAGACTGAAGCTAGGTCATGTTTTATAGCTGAGGGAGTCCATGTGCGACTGGATGTGTGGGTGGGTCTGCTATTCCCTGCCTACACTACTGAAAGTCATTTCCCACTGTGTGAAAAAAGGCAAACGTTGATATTAGCCACTGTATAAGACCAATATTTCATCTGGACAGTAAAAATCAATGAAACGGAGGAATTTACACCAGGGGGGGAAAAAAAAAAAAAAAAAAGAAAAAAGTCTTATGAAATTAAGATAATTTTACCTAGAAATTTCCATTTTCTCCTTTTTTAAATTTTCATGAAAAAATTATAAGAATAATTAGAAAATAAGAACTAGAAATTAAAAATAAGAAACAATAAAAAGAACTGTTTTTACTTGAACTTCCCAGGGTTGACTCAGAAAAAATAAGAAAAAGAATATTTTCCAATATTAGAGTTTGATTACTTAATTTTCCACTGTATTTCTTGTGATACGTGCATATATATATATGAAACACTAAAGTCTTTTGTATCAATATTATTGATCTCAGAAAATATGAAAGTTTACCTATTATGAAGACCTGAGGAGACAAAGTAGCAACTTGGATATATTTGCAAAACCACCCTCTTTCTTGAGGCAGAGATGCTGGGGAAAATAATTTTTGTATTCCGCAGTAAACAGGATTTCTGATTCTTTTGGAGAATAATGTTTCTTTCAGCCACAAACATCAAAAGAATTTTTTTTGGCTTTTGCACAGAGCCAAAGCTACGACTGTATATGAGAAAAGTGACAATATTGCTGTGATGAGACTTAAGTTAGAGCAAAGAATTACACAATACTACAAAATTACTGGCAGAAAGGAAAAGAATATTTCCTAAGAGCTGGAAATAGCTGTATCCTTGCCCTGTTTTGACCAATTAGCCTCCTGTTTGCCCAGGGGATGTATAAACGCATGTGTTCTTTTGGCTTTAAGTCTGTGCACAGACAGACTCTGAACCAATAAGTCTGATGACTGGATAAAGAGTTCTTGATGAAGACTTTTTTTACTTTGTGGTATCTAATATATTTGTACTAATGTATTTATACTAGTGCTTTCAATATTTGCATATTAAAATAAATTGTAAACAGATATGATTGTATGCTGCCTTTGCACCTTTTATCTCACTTTTGGCATTCGTTTGTCATCCAGACAACATCCACTGTGAAACATTTTCTTGATATGGTCTTCACAGGTTCTTGCCTGCTCTTTCTCTTGTAGTATTGACTTTTGTTCCTCTCCGGAAAAGAGAGCTTGACAGGTAATTCTTCCAAATCCTGGTGACACAGCACTGAAGGTATTCTTTTACCAGTGGTCAGGAAACATGAGTTACAGCTTCTGAGTGGACAGAGTTGTGCTAAAGGGTTTTTTGAAGCACTGCACTGAGCTCATAACATAATAGCTCATAAAGCTCATAATCTGCTCTTCACAGCAGATTCAGCACATTGATTTCTGAAAGAACACTTGCAGCAAATTAGTCATAAATTCCTTAGGCCTTAGAGAGGTTTCCAGGTTAGCATCCTCACACCTGGGAGGAAGGTTTGGAAACCTGATATTTACTAGTATCTAATTAACAATTTTCACTTGCTGGTAGGAGGGGCCTGACACCAGCAGCTTACAGAAGTTTCAGTAAGAGAGAAATAATCCTGAAAATCAGCATTTTGCCTTCATCCAGCTTGAAATGCATAACCTCTTCAAGTCCTAATTATTGCTATAACCATGAAATATCTTATTTTATAGTATAGAATATATAAAAATATAATATATAATAAATGCTATATTTACATATAGTACCAACTCCCATTATACAATAACATGTTATTTATTTACTATATAATAAATAATATATGGTATATATGATACACAATAAATATACTATAGAGTCTGAGCTGACATGGGTCTCTCTCCTCTGTTACTTTTCGTGAATCCTGAGTTCAAATTTTCAGACAAAGGATGTTTGTTTGAACACATTCATCATACTTTCACATTCACTCACTTAAGATATTTCTTTTTCAATTATCCTTTAGTAATTTTATAAAAATAGAAGTCCTCCTCATATATATTTGAAGGAATATAACAGCAACAGTGGTCTTCTTAACCAGAAGCAAGATTAACATCTGCCTCTTCTACGGTTTTCAGTTTACAGAGAAATAGCATTTAAAGTGTGATCATCATGCCCTGCTAAGCTGAAGCAGGAGAATAAGAACCTGTCATCTTCCAGTCCAGTCTGTTCTTCAACATTTCCAGTAGTCAGCCTATTAATTGCTGACACTGCATGTTTAATTGAAATTCAGTTTCTACAGCTTTCACAGCCTTATGCAGATCCCAGCATTACACAGGGGGTTGAGGAATAACATGCAAATGAAAGCTAGTGGATAAGCTCCAGAGTTTATTAACAGATGAGAGGATACAGGGTTGCTATCTTTATTAATCCCAAGCCTGTCAAGAAATTTAGCTATACATAAAAATAAATGATATAGACTTGTTAAGCAGTGTGATTGGTTGGATTGTGAAGATCAAACATTGAGAAAAAAAATCAATTTTAGAGCCATGAGAACAATTACAACTGTAACTGCAATATTTTAAGAGGGTGTAATGCTTCATTTACTTTACCATTTTTATACCTTAAATGGGATTGCCTTTATAGTCATATGTGGTGTTGCCACAGGAATACATATTTCACAATCAAAAATAAACTCTTTGTTTTCTATGCCTGATGACATTAAAATGTGTGTTCCTTAGTGAGAGACTACTGGCTGTTTTTCTGCCACTTCTTTCAATTCTAAACAAGGCAATTACTTTCCCTGAAGAAGAAATAAAAGTTTATTTATGGTCTTTGGAGCCAGGATATTCTCCTCTAGTGGCACCCTGAGTGACAGCCTGTAAGATTTTAGCATAGTCCTTTTAAGATTTCATTCTTTGCAGTATTTGTGGAAAAGGTACTCTTGAAACACATCTCTGAATACTTCTTTGAGGCTTTGAAAGTATAATATCTCTGAGGGTGCATAGAAAAGAATTCAAAGGATTTTATATGAACAAATTCCTGGCAAGATCTTACATAACACAAGCACACTAGGCAAATCCATTGAAGGATGAAATGGAACTGGTTAGATGCAAGTCAAAGCACTCGGATAAGTCACTGCTAATCAAATAAAATAGGTGATGAATTTTTAAACAAGATTCAGTTTATTAGAATGGGATCATTCCAGATCCTTCCGGAGTAACAATTTTATGCAAGATGAGTAAACATCAGTTATTTTCATTATTCACTGAGTTTTTTTAAAAATTTACTTGTGTGTGTGTTCTAATTTTTCTTTCTTATTATTATCTCTGAATTAAAGAGATAAAATATTACAAACTGGAAAACATAGATTACACTAAAATATCTTTTTTAATGCAGTGTTGGACATAGAATCGAAAACTTTTTATTAAATATCAGGCTGGAAGATGCCATTATGGATTAAGTTCCCTCCTCCTCCTTACTAAATCCTCTATTTGACATCCCAGTTTTAGTGGAAAACAAAAACAAGAACAATTTGCTCTATAGAAGTTAACCTGTTTTTCAGACATCTCTTCAATCTCCTGCCTTTGAATGCTCTGCTAATAGAAGGAGCTATCAGCACACTCTAGGACATAGAAAGGCTCATTCCACAGTTTCCAGTTCTCTGCATAGGACAAAAAAATTCAGTTTGAATAGAGGGTTAGCCTCCACATTCTTTGAAAGCAAAGCTATTGCATACTGCAATATTGTTTGCCTAACTCCAAACACATTAAAAGTCAGTGGTTTGTCTTAATCAACGAATATGCAGACTATGCAATTAGGGGAAACTAATAAATCATCTTGCAAATCAGATAAAACAAAGTTTATGTGCCCAAAAGAGTGTATGTTCCCATCTGTAAGTACTTTGTAACTTTTGTTGACAAAATAAAGCTGTTAGAAAATATATGCCGAAAATGCCAGTGGGGGATGAGATTTATTCCAAGATTATGTAATCAGCTGGGGAAATGGCTCAGCAGGCCCTACCACACCTGTGTTATCTTCTGTTTTTTACTGTTATTTCCACAACTCATGCTATTGTTAGACTTCTGTTTGTACACATTTCGGGTATTTATCTCCATCCAAACCAAGATGACAGAAGAGGTTGGCTTGTGAGTGCAAATAGAGTGCATTCTTGAATTTAACTCCTTGGAGGTCATTTTAGATGCTGTGTGTTGTATGTGGCCTTTCAGACAAGGATAATTTGACATTCGTTGAGTGTTTAGCAATATGGATCATTCCTCATAAATCAAAACCTAAAAGACCTCAGTTGAAAGGGGAAAAGTTTTCTTCTTCAGAGAAGTGCCTTTTAACTTGCTGTTATTAACATCTACGATGTGCTCAGTTGCCACCAGAATGGATGCTACACAAATGCTTACAACTGTGCATTTTGGAGCATGGCAATATGAGACAAAAACACAGTCAGGACTCCAAGCCCTATTTAAAAAGCCTAGTGAAAGATTGATCCTGGTCCTTTGGCCTGACTGATTGAAAGGGCCATGAGACCAAAGTGTCAGTAGTGAAAAAAAGACACTGGTGCTTCCCAGGATCCTTAAACATCTCAAACACCAACTTTGATGTAATTGTAAAAGTTCTGTCTTATGGTCATAAGCCATGGAAGAGAGTTGTAGTGATGAACATTCAGGCCATTGTGTCATCTGAGGGGGGCCGTCTCGTCCTCCTGACGCAGGTTGTTGGAGGAGAGGGGGAATTTTGCCATGGGTAAAAGTTGTTTCCAGAGTCTCAGCCACAGCCCAAAGCCTGGCTGGGACAGCAGAAGAGCCACGCTGGGAACTGGAAGTGCACCATCTTGTCCAAAACAGCGTGAACTGTCCTCAAAAATCCTGCAGTGATAGTTGGTCATTTCTGCCCCCTGCTGATTCTCCTTCTCCTGTTTCTCCTCTGTAGTGCTAGTACAGAGTTGTAGTGCTGAAGCTGCAAGGTATGACTGAGCCAGCCAGGAGCTGCTCCACTTCACTCGCTGCTCATCTGCTGCTGCCACCACAGCTCGAGTGCCTCTGCTGCTGCTGGCTTGCCATCCACCACCACCCACTCCCCATGTGGAAACGCTGCCCATGCCAGAGCCCCTGCCACCACCCCACAGCCAGGGAACAGAGAGACTTTGAACGGATACGATGCAGCTGGCAGGAAAAAAACCCTCATCATTTTGTTTCCCCTTTTTCCCCAGGGGGCCACATGGACACACTAAGTGAATAAACTGTTTCCTCTGTGTCTTTGTAGTTACTGCTATTTCATTTTTGTAAACTGTTATTTTTTCACTGATAACCTCCTCACATTTTTTTTCCCTCTGTAGAAGGCATGGGGAGTTACTCTTTATTGGAGTTCCTGTTTGCCAATACTTGTCTTTAAACCAAGACACTTGGTCATTATGGAGGTGTCAAATAAGATGACATATACATTAGATAATGGTTTAGTCATCTCTTCTTCTAACTACCACTTACCAGCCTATTACAAATTACTGCTCGTTCCAAGGGTATCTAGACAAGCTGGTATGTTTTCTGTTCTGAATAGCTGATAAATATCTTGGGCATAAGAAGTGTTGGATCATTATGAATTCACATGTGATTAATTGTAAAATGAGTTTCTTTCATTGGTATCTTATGTTCATGCAGCTGTCACATGTACTGCCAGTAGTGTTATGTTCTAATTTAGTGCTAGTCAATGGGCATAACAAAGGTGTTACTCATCAAATCTTGAGCATGCTAGATTTTCGTATCTTATACTGCAACCAACCACAGGGTAGATGGAAATAACTTCAGACTGAGATTGATATGCTATAATTTCTTGGCATCTTCAATATCTATGCACCTTGAAGATAAACTTGTAGAACAGTTAGAATAAGTAATTAAATTGCATTTTGCTTTTAACAGAAACTGATCTTGGTGTTACACTTTCACCTCAGTTGCATCCATCTGATTATTGTTATAGAATTAAATCTGCTCCAAGACAAATTGGTTTCATATCTTTAGTTTCTTCCTGCTTCCGATATCTGCAAATTGTGCTGCACTGCTTACTCTGCCATATTTTCAAATTTTGATACACACAAAGATTGCTTATCAGCTCTTTATTAAAATAGCTAAGCAAGAAAGATAATAATAAATGAAAAAGATGATACACAATTCTCAAAATCCTGCATTTTAGGCCCACCAAAAATTATGACCTTTTTGGCATGCCTTTAATGCACTAAATTCAAACTCTTATATCCGGAGGAAGAAAAATAAATTAATTTAAGGAGTCAGGCAATCCCTGAAGTATGCTGCCTCTGTTTTATACCTCTGGTTCTGCTGTATCACCAGGTTGTGACTGATCATGAACAAAAGAGCCATTCAAGAGCTGGCAGTCCATATGTGGATTGAAAAGTGAAGGTATGGTAGAGCTCAGAAAATTAAAATTAATTAAGAAATTGACTAAATTCATGGCTAATATAGACTCTCCAGCTCCAAAGAGAATATCAGACAATCTCCAGCATGGCTTATGACTATTATAGACATAATATTCTCTATGAATTCAATGGACGCACTATTAGTATTATCTATGAAAAATTAATCATTTGTTGTCATGAACTATGAATCTTGAACAAAAATTAGCTATAGATCAGTAGTCAGAAATGTAAAAATGTTTCATTTTAAGATGTTGAACATTTCTGGCGCAGGAAAACAAAGTATCCTGCATAAGTAAGTTTTATTTGTTAATTTGGATGGAATAAACCTCTGAGGAAAAGACATTATCACAGTTATGCCTTTGTACAGCATTAAATATTTAAATGCAGATTGGTATACATAAATACAAAGTGTATTCCCTGAGTAGTTCATAGGCAACAGTCCCTAGCTTAGTCCCAAACAAAATACATTAGAAAATTAATACCAAAGTTCAGAAATTAATTCTTGATAGCCTGCAGCTTGAAGAAAGGGAAAAAAAAAACAACAAAAAAACCCAACAAACAAACAAAACAAAAAAAAGCAAAACACCAAAATGTACAGTATTTTAAAGTCAGACAAGGATTTATAAATCATGATCAAACCCTACCTCAATGCACTGCTTAGAGAGAGGGATCAGATGAAGACATTAATTATATAAACTCAACAAAACCTGGAAGGAATTTGGAATTTAAGTCTCTAAATCCATTGAAGCAATCAAAAAGCTCTTTTATTTTAGCACTCTCCAACTGGTAAAGTACCTATCAAAACTCATTGGGTATCTCCTTGCACAGCATAAAAGTTACTGCTAGGAACCAGTGTACAAACTGCCCCTTCTGGACCAGCCATCAGCCACAGGGGATGTCTGTCTCCCCAGGAGAACCTTGTCCAGGTGTACACATTCCAACTCACACCAGGAACAGTGAAACACCAGCACAATGCTCAGAAGTCATGATCTCTTTCACCAAAAGCCTAACTGAGGAAAATGATCTGGTCTCTCCTTGTAATAAACCTTGTCAGCTATGAGCTGGGGTTGGGCTTTGTTTCCATGTTAGCCTGTAGCTGAACTTGGAGGAAGGTACTTTCCAAACCTATTCACAGCTTTCTGCTTGAACAGCTAGACTGCTGGCTTACATACACAGTGAGTGCCCTTGAAGCTGTGTTACTCTGCAGCTGAAAATACAATTATCCTTGTCCTGAATTCAAGTAATCACACAGCAGTAGCTATAACCTAAGAGTTATGATGCTCTGCTGTTTTAGATTGTGATCTTTTTGCTGTCATGTTTTGCCTATATGAAGCACAGTAACTCAAAATTAAATAAAAAACAACCCTCCCATTATCTCCTATTCAACTTTACTTTTTAGTTATTTTTGGGGGGGGTTATTTGTTTAAAATAATTATGCCAAGGGAGAAAGAGATTGGGTGGGATTGCTGAGACTAGGATCCTTTGTACATTGGGAATTCTGAACCCTCTCAAAACATAAATAATTTTATATCACATTCATAACATTAGACACTTACAGACTCCTTTTCTGAAAGCATTTCTTGTCAGCGATTTCCTCCTGAAATAGCAGAGATGGTTGCAAGTAGTGCAGTATGAATGCAAAACAAAAGGCTAGTGCCCTCTGACCAGTGGAGATGGGAAAAAGCCATCCTAATTAATGTTGTTACTCATTTGCCTGAAAGCATCTGGGAGCTTAATTAGTTCTGTAACTTGTTAGTTTTGATGGATATCTGCCCTCTGCCACGGTGCAGCTGCTATCTCACCTCCAGCTGCTTTGTGCAGATGAGTGGCTCTCAAGGTTTTTGGAGCCAGTCTCACTGCTGCCTGCCTTGCCTTGCCCTTTTGACCTAGGATTGCTTCCTCAATGGCTTTCACCAGTGCCATATGCTGACCCCTTCATCCCCGAAGTCTCCTTGCTTCTCCCCTGCTGCTGAAACCCTGCTGTAGCCTTGACTTGCCATGTTGCAGTTGTGTGCGGGTGCTTTGGTCTCCCTCCAAACAGCTCTTTCTCCCTCTCTTTCCCCTGGTATTTAATGCCATGCTGTTAACACAGAGATTTGTGCCAAGAAGCTAAGTAGAGTTTGGAACTGGGGTCAATCCTGGTTTTTTTGCTTCAAATAACCTCTCCTGTAACCCTTCCTCACAGGTCAGCAGCATTAAACTTGCTGCTTCAAGAGTGGACACAGCAGAGCTAAAGAGTTGTGTGTCTCCAGCCATTGGAAAGGAATAAAAAAATATTTCAATTAAGTGCTTAATTCAGTCCAAAGCAGTTTTGATTTCATTCTGCTGTGTAATCTTTTACATCTATTTGGCTAAACTCAAAACAAAATTTATATAAATTGTTCTATTTTAGTATTTTCAAAAGTTTTTTATCTCTTGTAAAATAAATGGTCTTGGAAACAAACCTTATGGTATTCTAACTGAATGCTATGCTAAAGTGAGACGTTTTTAATTTGCCTTAGAAATGTCTTACGCTATGTGTATATAAGAAAAGGAGAAAAATACAACAAAAGAGTTGTGATAATTTTTGATTTATATTTCTGTAGATCTTTACAAAAATCCCAGTAGATTTAATATACTGTGAAAGAAGTCTGTGCTTTCTGATCTAATGTTGTATATTGCAATTATTGCATTACATTGCATTCTATTATATTATTTGTTATTATTAATAACATTAAATTGAGGGTTAATTTGGCTAGATGCTCATTATTTTCATACAACACTCTCTGATACAGCAAAACCTTCTCAAGAATAAAAGAGAATCTTCTCTTAGGATTATTTCCAGTATTAACATGCTACTATTTTCGTTCTTGGTTTTTTTTAATGATTCAAAACTTGCCCTTGCCATTCACAGAAGAGAGAAAGAAAAGAATTTTTAGATGTTTTAGTGAAGGGACACTGTGCTCACACAGTCATTTTTTCACAGATTATATTAGAACACATACTAATAGCATATGCATACTCCCTACCAGCTTATCTGGGACAAATGATAAGTTTTACACTCTCTAATGCATCTCTTTCACTGTGTTTAAGGATTTATTACCCTGGAAATGGTCATGGGCACAGTAGGGGAATCAGCTTCTTCTGAAATCTCTTACTTAACCAGCATTTCTTTTCCCTTATTAAAGAGATTCTCAAAGATAAATATACAGTAAAACCGACTTGTTATATCTGGACTTTTTCCTTTACATTTTCTATAGAATCATAGAATCGCCTGAGTTCAAAGAGTCACAGAAGGATCACTGAGTCCAACTTCTGGCCTTACACAGGACAACCCCAAGAATCCCACCATGTGCTTGAGATTTGTGATGAATCTCTTTTTAGGGGCTCTCTTTTTAGGCTTGAGTGCATTTCCACATCTCAACTTCAAAAAGTACAAATCCATGAAAATCCAAAAGTTCCTAGTATGGCCATCTGTGACCCAAATATAATATTTTTGTAGGTAATGAATTACTGACTTCAGGTAGCAAAGACGTTGATAGTCAGCCATTTGAACATTTCACATTTAGACTCAGCAAATTTTTATGGTGCTCTAAGTAAACTAATTGTTACTCAAACTAGTTTATTATAAGTCTTAGTAAGTTCCATGTTGGTGAAATTTTACAGTGCATCAATAAGAATGCAAAGTTAATTTTTTTCTGTATTTTTTATGCTTTTGTTAAAATGTGCAAATATGGAGGTGATATTTGAGGCTGGACCAAGCCTCTCTGAAGTGGTAGGTTGGCATATTTTCACATAATTCAAATTATCTAAGCATATAGAAAGATTGTTGTAGGATGTGCTGTAAGGTTAGGAGTCACTTTTTTTCAGGTGAACATCATGACAATGCAGTTCTTCTCCAGTAACAGTAGCAGACTTCACTCCAAAGAATTTCCCTTTGTGTGTATGTATTACTTCTAGGTGTAAGAAAAGACATGTTATATAATAGACCAGTCTAAAATAATGTTTAATATGAATGAAGACCTCACATGCAGTTGAAAAACCAACATATGTTTAACTGTGCATGCTGGCGCTTAATGTGTACTGAAATTGTAATGAGAAGTTTCAATACATTTCCTTTGTTACACAGTGGCAGGTTTGAAAGCAAGGAAATAAAAGAGTAAATAGTGAAAAACAACCACCATCTTGAACCACCATAAGAAAACACCAGCGAACATGGTTGTCTTGACTGATGCTAAACCTTTAGAATAATGACAGCGATTTCACTGTGGGTATTGGCATCCCTCAGTTTCACTGGGAACCCTAGCACATTTGTGACTTCTTTTATTTTTATTCCTTGTCTACAGACAGTTTCTGCAAGAGTACAGAATTGCTTCCTACAGGGACAATCCACCTAAAAAGGCATAGAAACAATGATTAGCAACATCCTTGCTCAAAATCACCATTCTGAGAAACTGGAAGAGTTTAGATGAATATGTTTGGGTTTTTTTTCCCTACATAAGCATATTAGCCTAAAATAAATTAGACAAAGACAATTAGATAATAGAAAGGGCATAAAAGCCCTTGGTAAAGGAGCAATGAATGAATGTATAAAATTTTAAATACTCCATTTGTATTAAAGCTGTAAGAGAACATATGATGTCTCACTTTTTCCTTTCATTTGTCTCCTTTCAGATCCTAACAGACAAAAAGGTGGTTGGGCATAATCAGCATGAATTCACTGGAGGCGACCTCTTTCTACAATGAAACTACCTGGATGGATGAGAGGAGAGGAGAGCAGTGGATATTGTCTACCCTGACTTCAGCAAGGCTTTCAACGCTCTTATTACCAACAGATTTGAACATGTTTTCTTGATTAACATAAGAACTTGCTATGTGATGGGTCAGACAAGAAGGCAAAAGCAAGGTGGACATCAGCTGGCTGATAGGTGGAGAAAAATAACCATGCTCAAGTGTGTGTAATTGTCCTAGTTACAGGGACTGGGACCAGTTTATCACTGTATAGGTGTAACCAAAACTGTGTATCCTACATCTTCTATGTAATTTCTGATGAACTATTAATAATGGATTGTTTGCAGCAGCTGCCCAGGGCACACCTGACTCCTCAGGCTACAAGATGGGTGTTAAAGAACCCTGTGAGGCATGGGAATGTTTCTGCCTTCACACCAGTGAGTCAGCCATGATAACTCCCCTCCAGGGAGGCATTAGCACCTTTATATCCAGCTTGAGGGGTCATGTCTGCTAATGGGCCATAAGGGATCAGTACAATAGGCAGATGCAATGACCCAGACCATCAAAGATTTCAAAAATAGTCCATGGCTCACACTTTTAAATCACCCATTGTGAAACTCCCTGCCCTAGGGAAGCTACTGGGCATTCCCACCTGAACCTGAGCATATATATTTTTCAGGGTTTGGGACTTCTGGTGTCACTCATTAGATCCAGATTATGACCAGAACCTCAACAGGACTGTGACTGCCACTCTCAATACGACTGCAACCATCATCCTCACCAACAAGTTTCTTTAACTACCTAGAGTAGTGTGATTAGTTTTGAAAAAAATGTCAAGAAAATTTTGGTATTATTTAATTGATTATATCATCTTTTAAACGAACAATTTTCAGTTTTGTTTGCTAGTGAAGAGCCTTAAATTAAAAACAGTGTATTTGTCAGACTTCAGCTCTGAAATTATTTCCCCTTGGTTGGCTTGTGCTCAAGTATAAATAGGGAAAAAGTAAAACTGCAGTCCAATTCTGAATGTAAAAGTCAGATCATCTGCAAGAATTGACTGAACATTCCCTGTCAACTATAGTATATAGCCCAAAATCTCTTGCCTTTGGCCTCAGAACCTTTATTTACAGGACTATGTTTCTACAGAGAGAACATAGGACAGCAGTTGAGATAACCAAACACAACACAGTATTCCACCACTGCAAGTGACAACATAAAGCATAACCTCTTAAAATATATAATTTTTTTAGCTCCTGGATTTTATTTTTTTTTCTAAAAACACATGTTCTTGTGGCAACACTGTCCATTAGCTTTCTTTCATGGAAGTGGCTATTCTCTTTCCTTATTGCTATTTGTGAGATATTTATACAAAGCAATAATTTTCCCCCTTAGCTTTCATTTTATACTTATCTGTTGCTTAAAAACAGAATTAAGGTATTTTCCAGTAGACGGTAACAGCATCAACTAAAAATACACCTATCACAGAGTTTCATTCTTTTTCATCTGTGACTGGATAAATTTATTCTATATGTGCTATTGCTTGACATAAACAATAAACAACTAGAAGGAAGGAGTCTTAAATTGTCCAGACTCTGGAAAAAAATATATAGGCATCTTACTGTAATTGACTGTGCTACTGAGATTAGAATTGTTGAAATCATAATTTAAGACTTCATTTATCAGACAAAAAGCTAGTGAGATGGAAAGGAACTAAGTAATTACCACAGCGACTCATCTATCAAACCTTTCATAATTCTGAATGGAGACTCCAATGCACAACAAGGAGTAATTGCATTATCAAAAAGTGATGTTCATTTTGGTGGACCTGCATTTAACAGGACTGATTGTTTTTTAAACTGTCATTCTATATTTAGTTATTTACTTTATCCTGTACATTCTAAAATATCTTACCAAAACAAAGGTAGATACTACATGAATTAAAAGTCACATTAAAGTCAGAGAGATTATCACTAGCAATCAATGTTGCAATATAAGGACAGTTGAGAAAAATTCTAACCTGTGTTTATTTTAAGCAATTTGAAACTCTATTTGGGAAGCAGAAATCAAAGGAATGTGGGGTAAAATATACAGGAATATCTTCAAAATACATCTTCAAAGAAGTCTGAAATTTAACTAAGGTATTTTAAAAATGCCAAAGCATTTGCTGGCAAATAGATTCAAATATTAATGACTTTAAAATTTTTGACATTGATTCAGGGATGTCTGAAGTGATACAATGTATCAAAGAGAGAAGGTACAAATATGGCCAGAACTGACTTTTGCCAATCAGTTATTAAAGTGTAGCTCACTGTCCAAAGTACTGGAAATTCTCTATGTCTCATTAGTATACAATGCCTCACCAGCTGGCCATTACTTTGTAAGAATTAGCTTTTCAACTACGGAAAATAAAGCTGATTTTTAATATCAATCTTTACAATGATACTGGAAAAATTTAGGGTTCTTTGAATTTGTTGGGGTCTTTTTTGGTTTATTGTCTTTTTTTTTTTTTTTT